>PVJA010000548.1:54216-95632 GCA_004027025.1 Myocastor coypus | reverse complement strand
TTTTAGACCATTGAGCCATCCCGCTGGGCCAAAGCATCTTCTTAATATGCAAGGGAAACAAAAAAAAAACCAACCAAAAACCTGATTTCAGCATAGAAATAAGAGATAGGATTTTAAGTGGGTAGTATGACTGCACAGTTTATATTTGGGTTATCATAAAGTGTTAATTTGTGTGAGACTAATATTAAAAAGTATATTTCTCTTTGAAAAAGCAACATAAAAACTTCAAGGACTTTTTCAGGTTTAGCAAAAGCTTATGAAATTTGAGGGCAAGGGTGGAATGATAAACGTATACAGTACTCTTCATACTGCCTGTGCTACCTTAGTCTTCCGCATCAGGGCACAATTTTGGTCTGAGTATTTTAAAAGCTATCATAATAGCAGTACCATCACTCCCAATAAAAGGCCTCGACACATCTGAGAATATTGGGTTCTGAGGAAGATGACAACCAATGGCTGGCGTTCCTCGGTCTACGTCAGCCCAGAGCTTACCTCAGCTCTGCATTTGAGACTTTGATTATTCAAGCAGATGTTATAAAAACCTTCCATTTCTTCATTTAGGCATATAAATGCCAATTTCTAAGTTTCTAGTGGCACAGAAAGAATTTTGATTGCCATGTCATATTTGTGGATCAATGTGTAGCACTGTCTTTTTAAAAGAAAGCCATATATCCAAAAAAAAAAAAAAAGCTATGTGGGTGGCTCACTAAGAGTCTCACAAACCAGGTAATACCTTAGCAGACAGCAGCCAGACACAGAGCAAGTGAGTGTCCAGTGACACTTGCTGTGCCCTCTGTGTCCCTTCCCTCTCAGGATAGTGGCAGTGCCCTGACTTTTCACACATTGTGTGTTCTAGGTAAGAGTTGGATGAGTGCAGTTTTTTGCTTGAGATGTCTTGTGCCTCATCCAGAACGTTGAGGCAGTTACTTAATTACTGTTATGGTTTGTATCTAGCTGCACCCCTGCAAAGCTTCAGGTAGATCATGGGCTATCAAGCATGTGACTTGAGGAGTGGGGTATGAGGACCAGGGCAGGGTTTGAGGGGTGAACCATTAAACTGACAGCTCAGCTCACACCGCCAGGAACCCCCCTCCCCAGTGGCCTCTCTTGGAGATATGGAGTGGATCATCCTGGACACGCAGTGCCCCAGCCTCTCCTCCAGACACCACAGAGTGAAGGCAGTGTCTTGAAACCTCCAGTAACTGTGAGCTAAATAAACCTTTCCTTCCCTAAGTTTTTGTCTCGGGTATGTGTCCCAGCAGTGAGAGAAGAGTAGCTAAGACACTGCCGTTGCCTCACTCCATGCAGCAAACACATCACAGCTATGAACGTTCTAGTATGTCCCTTTGTGCATTCAGACTGGCTGAAAAGTACGTACTGGATGCTTAAAATCTAACAGCTTCTATGGGAAAAGCCTCAGAGTCTCCCTGAAAATCATCCCCTTGTTTCAAACTCGCCCATCATCTGCCTTCTGAAGTAGCTCTGGATGCCTCTTTTCTGAGCGTCTGTGTTTGCACTGTCATGGCCGCCCTGATGGCCTAGGGTGATTCAAAGCATCTAACTCTTATGCTCCTTCAAGCTTTGAGGAAGAGCCAAAGCCTCAGTGCAGCAGATTGGCGACCAGGTGAGCGAGGGCACCTTGTGTGCTTCTGGGCCACCTTTGCCGCAATGTGCCCACGGTGGCATTCCCTGCAGTTGCCACCAGCTTTCCGCAGAGCCTCAGGCTCCGGAACAGTCTCAGTGGCGCTGTCCGTGGACAGAAAACAGCACACAGGACAGGACAGGTGTGCTGAGAGCATAGAGAGTGACTGGAGGGCCAGTGACAGTATGTCCTTACTGCAATAGGTGTTGTTATGTGAACACTTTACTGTATGTGCTGATTACATCCTGTGTACACAGGACACACACATAGGTAAACTTCTTTGGCAGTATGTCTAGCAGTAAAATTTCTTGATCACAATTATGTAAATGTCCAGCTTTAATCAAGATGGTTACTCTTTTTATATGTATATTGGGTGTTGGGGTAGTCTTGTGAAATGTGTTTCACCTCTTTTGCCCACTTTTGGACTTTATCTTTGATTTGTAGTTTTTTAAGAAGTGTTCAGAATCTATAATTCTGCAAGTGCATGGACTGGGATTCAATCCTGGGCCACACCACATTCCATGTGGGCCCTATCCCAGATGCACTGCACAGGCCACTGAGTACAGGAATGGTAGTGCACGCCTGTGATCTCAGTGCTGCAGAGGCTGAAACCAGGAGGGTCTGAGCTGCATAGTGAGACCCTTGTCAGGTATATAAAAAAAAAGAAACAGGAAATACTCAGAATCTGAATCTTTAATTACAGGTATTCCTATGGTTTCCTTTTTTTTTTTTTTTTTTTTTTCAGAATCAGGGATTGAACTCAGGCCCTTGCATTTGCCAGGCAATGAATGAGCTATCTCCCCAGCTCAGTTTCCTTCATTTTGAAGGCCGCTTTTTCACGCTCTTGCTCCTGTTGGGTGAACAAAAATGCATGACATCGGCACAGTTTAGTTTGTTACGAATGTGTTTTTTATATCATTCTAAAGACATTTGTCTATTCAAAACTGTATCATGTTCTGTGTTTCTGCCGAAAGGAGTTTTGTTTCACCTTTTAGACTTAGCACTCTAGCTGTGTTCTCTTGTAGGCAATTTCACTGTTTCTTAAGACTCAAAGCCATATCTGGACACACACAAGAAAGCGGGGTCTCAGGTTAATGAACACATTTATAAGGATACTAATATTCATAAATGCTTACTTGTAGTATAAAATATTTGGCACCATATTCTCAGACACAATTGTAGCTATCTCATTTCAATATTGTTTACTCTATTAAAGCTTAAGGTATCACGTACATACTTAATTGAAATAAAATTGTTCGAATTTTTTGTCACCAAAACAATGCACAGCCCTGGCTATTAGATTTTACATGTTTTCACAAGCTTTTTAAATTAATTTCAGTAAAATTTGTTTTGATCTTTTGTGCAAATTTGGAACATTTACAAGGGCATCATCTATACTTTTTATTGTTGAGAAATATTTCCATTGTATACTATTATTTGTGTCGTAGAAATGTGCTTTTGAATACCCTGCTGTTTCAGTTTTTATCTTGTCAATAATGTGTATTATTAACTTCATGATGATTGTATTACTTAATTTTATATTTATATTTTGTAATGAGAGTAATTGTCTATTTTAAAATGTATTTTGTTTCTGATCACAGTGTTGAAATTAAAAAAGGTGATTGTACTTGACTTCTCACCAAGCGTTTAGATAGTTTTCACTTGTCAACTACATTTTTTAGTTTAAAGCATCAAATTAACTATTATTTTTATCCTGGCTTTTATTTTAATTCATGCATTTAAAAACTAAGATTCAGATAAAAGATAGTTTCAGAATAAATTCAGTATATTATTTATGAGTGGAGCAACACATTAGCATTGGGTTCACAATAGATCATATCGCTTTTATTCCATCTTACAAGCTTAGCAGCACAAACAGAATAATCAACATATCATTTGGCTGTCATCTGCTGAACAGAAACCAGAGATCACAAGGAGGTTTTCCCTTGCTGCGGAGATGGCCTTTTTGTTTCAAGCCCCCATCTGGGAGGGCCATGGCGTGTTATCATATGGAACGCGGGCTTTTCTATAATCTGCTTAGCTGCACTGCAGTTGGAGTCTTCATTCCATGTTTGTGTAATTTATAATTTTAATGAGACCATGGCTCTTGTGGGCTTTGAAATATATTAAAAGCTCTTTTGTGCATATGCTTTTGTTCTTGCTTAATAGGCTCAGTGTATTTAAAACTGATGAATTTTTATTCATGAATTTGAATGTCTGGAGATTAACTTAGATTGAATATCATTGCACTCATCTACTGGTGACAAGAAAGTTTTTGTTGTTGTTGTTATTGTTATTATTTTGATTTGCTTGTGTACATATGTGTGTAGTGCTTACAGCCAAAAAGGGAATAAACAGTGCTAAAAGACCAGAGAAAGTAGCTTCCTAGGTAATAAAGAACTGATTTAAATTTTGTTCATCTTACTCATTGATACTCAAAATCATCTTTGGTCTTAGTGTTTTAGATATTTTATAGTTATAAAAAGGCCACTTTAAAACCCATTAGTACCTTACATACTTTTGTTTATATTGAAATCACATTCCAGTGTGTAAAAAGACTTGGATTAAGTTAACTGTTATATATTTTAATTGTTTTTAGGTTTTTTTTAAATTTGTATAAGGCCTTTTTAGTGAAGGCTATTATTAAAATTCCATTGATGGACATGATAAAGAAATGTTATGGGTGAACAGCGGTTTACTGATTTATAAAATGGATTCCCATGAGTTTGCTAGTAGTTTGAAATATGGTAAATACTTAAAATCTCTACAGTTCGGACTCAAATATATTTAAAATTTGGAGTAATGCACAAACTTCACTAGCCTTCTTTGAAGGTACCCAAGAAGAAATTTGCCTTAAAACCAGACCCAAGCACTCTACATGCTCTTGTTTTTTGGGCACGGAAGGGTGCGTTGTGAGGACTTTCTC
The DNA here is from genome assembly GCA_004027025.1 of Myocastor coypus. Lineage (NCBI taxonomy): Eukaryota > Metazoa > Chordata > Mammalia > Rodentia > Myocastoridae > Myocastor > Myocastor coypus. The sequence continues at coordinate 91,064 of PVJA010000548.1, read as the reverse complement.
AGGCCAGCGCCTGGGCCAGAAGCGCGAGATGGAGACTGAGCCAGCGAGTCTCCAGCTTCCTCTCAGTCTCTCTGCTGTAACACTTGGCTGTTCGCTGTTTGCCATGATCCTCTGCGTTAGCGTTCGTTGGTTGTGTGGTTCCGTTGCGCTGAGGAGCATGTTATTCCAAAGGTAGGGCCACTAAAACTGCAGTCCTGTATAAGTACTGTGCGGTTCACGTGTGTGTCTGATGTAACCAACGCTACCCAGAGTGCCTTTTCGACACTGAATCAATATAAAAATTAACAAAATATTGTTTCTTTCTCTATTTTTCTATTATTTTCAAAATGGGATGTATGTTTTAAGCTTACAGTACACCTCAATTTGAACAGTCACCCTTCAGTCCCTCAGCATCCCCTGCCCACCAGCCACATGACTGGACAGCATGGTTCTGAAGTACTCCACAGTTACAACAGAATACCATGAAAATAAATGGGCTTTTGCTTGCATTGCACATTATGTTTTCTAACCATACCCTAAAGCAGTGGTGGGGAACCATGACACACATGCCACGGCGGGCAGTCTGTCACCATTGGAAGCTCCGAAAGCTTCGCCAGCAGCTCCCTGAGGCAACTAATGATGTTTATGTGCTATGCAGTTGAAAATATGTGCTTGTATACCTCTGTCAGTGACATTTTGATATGTATCTGTATTTTATACACAGTATCAGAACTGTGTCACTTGATTACTGAGTACCCTGACAGATGTACGTAGAGATATGGAAAAGGTGAGCTACTGGCTAATGCCGTGGAAGGGGCAGTTGCCTCAGGAATTTTGGGCAAGTCAGACTTGCCGAATAGGCCATACTTCACATGCCCCGAGGGGCTTAGTTAACACTTTCTTTTTATATATATATATAAACTGAGAACTTTTCCTTTTCACATGCTTACACTTTTTCTGGACAAGTATTTGTGCGAATGAATGTGAATCTCATGTGTGTGTATCCATATCTAGTAACGGCGCTGGCATTCTAAATTACTTAGAGGGAGAAAACATACCTCAAATTTCCCTTACATAAATATAAGTTCACTAATACTTTAAAGCATGGTTAAGAAGTACAGGTGCTTTACTTATATTGTCTATATTGATTGAAGTATTCTAAAATATGGCTTTAAGATGATTAAATGGATTTGCATTAAAAGACTGCAGGTTTACCCAGTTTACAAAAAAAGAATATAAGCCTTGTCTTCTCTAATTCACCTCCTTGCTGGAAAATGGCTTGCAGTCAGCCTTGCGCATATCTGGGAGCTCTCCTCATGCTTCCTAAGTTCTGAGGGATGCAACCTCATCTTTATGTAACGTAGTGTTTATGTAGATATTTTCTGTACCTGTTGTATTTGATTTACTTAAATTTTTGATCCTTATTTATGACATCCCCACTTCAAGTATTGACACCAAATGTTACACTGCTCTTTAAACAATGCTTCTAGTTTCTCGGAGATGATAAATCTGTCCATTGATTTCCTAATTTTATTATGTACACAGTCAGTTGTAATCCAAGATTACAGCAAACAAGATGTTAATTTCTAGACATAATCTATGTACATTCCAATTACAGAGCATGATTGTTACAGAAGCACAGAATAAAAAGGAATAACATTTGTGTTATCCTCACAGGAGCTGTCAATAAAAGATGTAATAGGGGATTTAGGAATCTGGAAATGGCCAGCTAATTCATGTGAGCCTATTTGATTTGAGCTAGAGAGACCGAGCTCCTTCTCCTCGTCCGCGCTGCAGATTGTGCGGCGCGGCTGTCTATGTAAAACCAGGCGGCTGCATATGGACAGTCCCTTGATATCATTCACTTGCTGTGTAATCTTATTATGCAAAGTTCTAATCTTCACCTAGAATGAATGCCTCTGGGTCAGAATATGGTCATATCAGGGTTTTTGAGGTCATGTTTTGTGATCCTTAGCTTATTCTTCTAAGTAGGGCTGGGATTTAAAGGGTATTCCCCAGACACTGGCAGAGATAGACAGCAGAACCTGCTGCCTTTTTGGAAGACAAGACCAACATGAGGTCCCTGGTAGGATTAAACTTGATTTGTAGCTGTAGGATTTTTTAACAGATGTATTATTGGACAGGGAATAGGGGGCCACCAGCACAGCAAAATTGAGTCATGGCTGGCATTCTCAGGGAGTTTGCTGCCTGCTAAAGCAGCAGCTGCATGTGGATTTGACTTCTTTCAGGTGAAGCGACTTCCAGTCATTTGGAAAGGATGGGATGAAAAGGAACCTTGGTGATAATTTTGATGTCTGCAAGATTTAGTACCAGCGTAATGGGATTATTGGTAACACCTTCACTGCAGAAAAAGCCACCTGGTGCTAGAGCTGGCAGCAGCTGAGAGCTAATCCTTTCCCATCTCTTGGATGTCATTCATGAGGCTCGGAGCAATTTCTACCCTGCTAACTGTGATTAATTTTATAAACAACAACAAAAAATCAGGTGATCTAGGCAAAGCTATGCTCTTTCTTCATCACTAATAATATGTAGCCTAATTTTAAGCTTAAAGATTTATAAATTATGTGACACATAGACTCTGTAAGAGTTTGGCTTGTAGATATGGCTCAAAATTTATCAAAATCATCACATTTCATACCTTTTCTAGTTAGCTACAAAGTGTTTCATACAATTTCATATTTCAGGTTCAGAATTTAAATACTCTTATTTTCTTTTGGATATAAGGCTGTTAACGTTAGCATAATGTTGACAGGTATACAGAACTGAAGCAATTTGTTTTGTCATATATTTTACCCATTTTGGACTGTGTTAATTGCTGTTGATTAGATATTTGTGGTGAGTAAACACTTAGTAATATAAAATAGACACTTTTTTACAAGTAGGTAGTGCTAGGTGAAAGGGCAAATAAAAGGGCTCTTTGTGAACACATACAATCTTGATATATAAAAGTTCTCTACACACCTGTAATCCCAGCACTTGAGGGGCTGAGGCAGGAGGATCCGTGTGAGTGAGACCAGCCTGGGCTACAAAAATGAGCTCAAGGCCATCCTGAACTGCATAGTGAGACTCTGTCTCAAAGAAACAAAAAAAGATTTTCCTAATAGCTAATTGTCTAACACTGAAAGTTTTAATAAGTGATTCTTCATCAAATTTTTCTTTAGTCCATGGGTGTTACCTATTTGTTTTAAAATCATTGCATTAGTTAATATCGTTAGCATTTCACTTCAACCAAAAACTTTTATCAAGTGCTTTGTTTAGAGGTGTTAATTATTTTAATATTCTGCTCTTACCTGATCCAGCATAGAGTGAGAGAACATGAAGTCAGTTTATCCCGTCAGTCACACAGACACTATACAACAGAACTGGAGCAAAGAGAGAAGATAATTAGTGTTGTCAGTGTTGGGATCCTAGATACTCAATTTAGAAATATTTATTCATAGAACTTGATTTTATCATGTCTTGTTTTTTATTTAGTAGCTTTATGTTTTAAGTATATGATAAGACCTATGTGGGTAAATGTTTTTAAACTAGAATTTGAACAAATATAGTTAAGTGAAATTTTTGTTGAAATTGTAAGAATGAAATATTTTATACATGGTTAGTAATGTACATGTATATAGAACCACTGTTTCCATACAGTACCTTTCATTCTTCATGTAAGATCTTTATGGGAAAGGCCAGCAAGTAGAAGACGGTCAGCATATATGGAATTCTTTGCAGACTTGCAGTGCTTAATAGGTTTAGTGTAACTGGCTGCAATCTATTATACTCCACAGTGTTTCATTTTTGTTACATTTTAAATGAATAGATGAGAAAGCCTGATAGTAGTCCCACTGACCTGCATTATGTTAATTTATAGACTTCTGTACCCTTTTATTTTCTTGTACTGTTTGAAAAATTGTTTATTTAAAATGCTCACTGTGGTATGAAAAGAGCTATCCGAGAAATGTGGGGACTGAAATTTTTTCTTCCAAGGTTGTGTGTGTGTGTGTGTGTTTGCGCTCGTGTGTGTGCATGTGCAGGGTCTTCCTGAGCTGGGACACCCGGTGATCCTCCTGTTTTCAGCCTCCTTAGTGCTGAGATTACAGCTGTGTACCACCACACCCGGATTCCCTTATCCACTCCGCATGTCAGAGGCAGGACCACTGCATCATTTCGTGCCAAGGATTGAACCCTGCACCCAATGCTTAGTCTGCTGAGTTATCTCACCAGCCCTAAAATTATTTTCTTGTATTGTAATTCTCAGATATTTAGTTTATGTGCAATTTCAAATTATCCAGGTAGCTTATAATCTCAGGACAATTTTCTGTCATCTTTACTAACATTGAGATAATTATTTTCTTAATGTACTTTTTCAAACCCAAATTTGACTGGAAATTTTTATTAATATGGTCACTACCTAGTGTAGAGGCTCATGCCTATAATCCCAGCCCTTGGTAGGCTGGAGCAGGACGATCCTTGTGAGTTGGAGGCCAGCCTGGGCTATATGGTGAGCATAAGGCCACCCAGTACACAGTGAGACCCTGTCTCAGAATAGGAGAAAAAGAACAAAATGAACAGGAGTTGCAGTCAGTGTTTGCTTTGTTGCTGGTTCTTAGCTGTTTACTCCATGGCTCTGGGGGTTTTGGGTTTTTTTTTTTTTTTTTTTTTTTTTTTTGGTACAGGGTCTGTAGGGACTGCAGGATCTCACTATGTAGATTAGACTCATAGTGATCCTCCTGTTTTCAGCCTCCCAAGCACTGGGATTACAGGTGTGTACCGCTACACCCAGTCTCAGTCGTCTTCTTGGTGTACCCTGGTGGCAGGGCCAGCATGGCATGCCCGGGATCAAACCTGGGCACTCTACCTCTGCAGGCACTTGAGTTCACTGAGCTATCTGGCTGGCCCACTCAGTGGCTCTGTTGAATTAGTATTTTTTTCTTCTACTTGGACATTTTTCTTACCTGACTAGGTATCGTTATTTCCTTTGGAAAGACCCAGATAAACTCATCTTAATTCAGTTCCATGTAAACATTAAGATCTTTTCACTGATGTTCATTCTTGTTAGATACCAAAGTATGCACCTCCTGATGGCTTGTAAGAAAGTAGAACCACCTGGCAAAGCTGGATGCTAATTTAATTTGTGGCCCAGGTAACTGATAATGTCCAGAGAAGCTGAGGTGTTTTGGAGATAAGAGAATGGGATGTAAGGTAAGAGGGATGAGAACAAAGCGTTCAAGAGGAGCAAGCCGGAAGGGTAGAGTGGCCATTGTGAGAAACCGAGGCTTCCTCTCCTGGCTACTGGTAGACCTGCGGCCCCATGTGCCAGGGCTGGGGCCAGGGCCAGGGCTGGCGATTGCCACTGCTTCCAGGGCCCAAGCTTCTGCTGCAGCTGCCCACTCTCATGCCACTGTACTGTGGATGGGTCACAGAGCAGTTGGGGCTTACCAGCGGCTGGCTGGCATTGTTTTGGCTACAGTATTTTCATAGTTCAGAGCTGGTGATTGACCTTCTTAAGTCTCAGCAGCTTATGTGTTATGTACAGTTTTTATTTAGAGATATATAAAACTGAAGTTACAAAAATGACATTGGATTAATGAGATGGTACTATTTAGCATAAAATTCAGTTAATAATGAAAATTTATAGAATGCCTCCATTCAGCTTAAAAATAATGAGTGGTTATATTTTTCAGATTTCTGAAAATGTTAGCCCATCTCCATGGCGTCTGGTGGCAGTGCAAAGCCTTAGTGGACTCCTTCCAGGAGGTGACCACTGCAGGCCCTGTGGCTTACTCTCAGAGTCTCACTCCTTAGTTTCATGAAGGGAGCTTGAGGACCCAGATGTGGAGTCCTGGTGTTGGCATCCAGTGAGTGTTTTGGCAGTGGCCCTAGTTAAAGCCCACAGCAAGGCACCCACTTGCTCCAGGAAGGAAAGAGACAGCTGTAATAAAATCCTGGGCTGCACTGTGGGAGCATCCCTCTGTCCAGGGCTTCCTGCACACTTGGGGTGCGTGGGGGTGCACAGTCCTCCTACATGGTGGCTGGGTGGTGTGGAGCTGGCTACCCTCAGGCCCATGTGCTCACAGGTCTCTGTTATCCTCCTCTCACCACAGTCCCTCCTGGGGCCTGCAGCAGACACGCCGTTCAGCTACTTTCTATGCATCCTTATATGGTGGCAGTGTTCTGTGGAGTGTTCTTGGATCTGAAAATCACAAATGTCTCAGAGATGCAAAGTCCTCTGCAGTTCCTTTTCCACCAGAAGGTCAGCGCAACACAACTGGATGTTGGATCTGTTCTGTTTCCTCTTCCACTGCTTCTGCTTATCTTTTCTTCCTGTGAATGCCTTTTTAAATGCTAATGTGGTCTCCAGTCCTGCTCCTTTGTCAGCAGAAATTTGTATTAATGACTGATTGGTTGCTCTTACTTGAGCATAAATAAGTGGCTGTGAATTGTGGCCTCCATTAACATTAACATTTCATGCTTCACACATCTTTCCCTACTTCTGAAACAAAATCCCTCCTCTTCCTGGAAGCTGGTGGACATTTTCTTTGTGGCTTTTGATAGCCACAGGCACTATGAAGTTACTTTAGTGGCTGAAACTAAACCAGGATCTTAGAAGCCTTGAGTAGAACTCAAAGATAGAACCTTTACCTAGTAATACACAAGGGCCTGGGTTCTTACCTCCACACTGGAGAACTGTAGTAATCCAGGACTTCAGAATCGATGGGCCCTTGGGGCATGCTGAGCTAGCCAGCCAGCCAGTCTGGGCATGGTGGCACATGCCTGCAGTCCCACCACTGGGGAGGCTGAAAATAGGAGGATCACTGTGAGTCTGAGCTGTGTAGTGAGAGCCTGTACCAGATACGTAAGTGAAAACAGCAACAAAAATAATTGAATACCTATGCCCAGAACGTCCGTGGACACAGAATCCGCAGGTGCCCCCCACTTCCAGAAGGTTCTTCCTCACCTTTCTGTCTCTCTTTGCCATCAGTGCAGCCTTCTCCCAGGGATTATTCCCAAATGCTTACTGGATGGTTCTCACAGCTTTCTTCCACTTAAACTGAGAGATAATGTTCGTGTCGTGGTGCCGTTTAGAACCAAAGATTTGAATTCAGCCTCTGCCTGATTTGCTCAAGGTGGTCTTAAGCGGTTCCCGTCTCTCCTCCACCCATTACTGCATCTGCAAAACAAGATTCCTAAGTTCTCCTAGGATCGGTGTACGAGCCGCAGGAACTGATGGATAGCATGCCAGACACAGAACGGCTGTGCCTTCGTTACTATGCTTTTGAATATTTAAAATTTTATTTTAAAGAGTAAAAATAGCAGAAACAATGATAGACAAAGAGTAACAAGCAAGAGTACATATACTACAGAATTTCAAGACAAGAACAAAAATTTAACTGGTTGTATTACATATTCTCATCATCAAATCTGTTTAGATTAATAGATATAGATATATAAGATTGGCCAAATAATTAAACATTAACACTTTCAATAAACCTTAATTTTTTTTACTCTTCCAAATGCATTTTGTATTTAAGTCACTTTTCTTAAAAAAAAAAAAAAAAAAAAAAAAAATTACCGGAGTTGAGGATGCAGAAAACGCAAGGTCTTGAGTTTCACTCCTGGTACCCCCCCAAAAAAATTTATTTATTTTTTCTTTTGAGCTCATACACTAGGAAGACTATATGATATTTGCATATATAGGTCTGGTTTATTTCACTTATGAGTATATGTTCAAGATACATCCACTTATATACGAAGTCTTCTAGTTTATCATTCTTTATAGCTGGGTAATATTCCATTGTATGAAAATAGCACATCTTTTTCAATCATTCTCTCCAGATGATGGGCATTTTGGTTGTTTCCAAGATTTGGCTATCACAAATTGTGCTGCTATGAATGTAGGTGTACAGATATCACTAGATATGATGTTTTCAGTTCCTCAGGGAAAATTCCCAGTGCAGGGATAGCTGTATTGAATGGGATTTCCAGTTCTAGTTTTTTAAGGAGTCTCTATCCTGCTTCCATAATGGTTGCACCAGTCTGCATTCCCACCAGCAGTGGAGAAGGGTTCCTCTTTCCTCACAGCCTCTCCAGCATTTGTTGTGGTTGACTTCTTTATGGTAGCCATTCTTTCTGGGGTGAGATGGTATCTAAGTGTTGTTTTGATTTGCATTTCACAAATCTCCAGTAATGTGTAGCATTTCTTCATGTGTTTATAGCCTTGTTAAATTTCTTTCTTTGAGAAGTATATGTTCATCTCAGATGCCCATTTCTGGATTGTGTCTTTGAATTTTGGGACTCTAATGGTTTTCAGTTCCTTATAAATTCTAGATAGAAAACCTTTGTCTGAATACTTATTAGTTAAAATCTTCTCAAAATTTGTGGGTTGTGTTTATTGGTAATGTCTTTTAACATGAACAAACTTCTCAGCTGGAGGAGGTCCCATTTGTTGATTCTTTCAAGTGTTAAACGTGTGTTTTGATTTTTGTCCATGAATTATTAGTTTATCCCAGTGTCTTCAAGATTCCTCCCACTTTATCCTGTAGATTAGGTGTTTCTCTTTTAATATTTAGATCTTTAATCCATTTTGACTTCAGTTTAGTGCATAGTGATAGACCTGGGTCAAGTTTTAGTTTGCAACATGTGGAGAGCCAGTTTTTCCAACACCATTTGTTAAAGAGGCTATCTTTCTTCCAGTAAACATATTTGGCCCCTTTATCAAAAATAAGGTGGCTGAGTGTGCTTGTATTTGCTTCTTCATCTTCTAGTCTGTTCCGCTGATCCTCAGGTCTTTTCTTTTGCCAATACCATGCTGACTTTGTCACATTAGCTCTGCAGCATAACTTTAGGTCAGGAATTATAATGCCTCCTGCCTTATCTTTGTTACCCAGGATTGTCTTTGTAATTCTGGGTCTTTTCTGATTCCAGATAAATTTTAGGAATGATTTCTTCAGGTGTGTGAGGTATGTTGACGGTATTTTGATAGGGATTGTGTTAAATCTGTATAATAATTTAAGGAGTATGGCCATCTTCATAATGTTGGTTCTTCCTATCCAGGAGCAGGGAATATCTTTTCATTTTCTGAAATCCTGTAGGATTTGTTTTTTCAGAGTACTATAGTTTTTATTGAATAGATCTTTTACTTCTTTAATTAGGTTAATTCCTAAGTATTTCATTTTTTTCGATGCTATTGTAAAAGGTATTGTTTCTCTAATTTCTCTCTCAGTGTGTTTGTTATCTGTGTAGAGGAATGTTATTGATTTTTGGGTGTTGACTTTTGCGTATTTATTGGAGTAGCTTCTTGGTGAAATTTTTTGGGTCTTCCAAGTAGATTATCATGTCATCTGCAAATAATGATAGTTTAACTTCTTCTTTACCTATTCTTATTCCTTTTATTTTTCTCTCTTGTCTAATGGCTACAGCTAATGATTCCAGAACTATATTGAATAGGAGTGGCAATAGGGGACATCCTTGTCTTGTACCAGATCTGAGAGTACAAGCTTTTCCCCATTTAGAATTATGTTAGCCATTGGATTGTCATAGATGGCTTTTATCAGATTGAAGTAGAGGTACTCTATTCCAATTTTCTGTAGTACTTTGAACATGAATGAGTGTTGGGCTTTGTCAAAAGCTTTTTCTTGTGTTCATTATTATTATTGCTGTTACTTTGGTTAGTATTTGAAAAATGCTTTGTTAATTGAAAGAAACCTCCTAGCTGTATCCTCATCAGGTCTTCTAACTTTATCTTCTATCTATAATGTGGAATAGTATTGAAATGTTCCCTGTGCTAGCATTGTACAGAGGGCTCCTGTATTTTGAACAGCCACTTCTGAGATTTCTGGGGAGTCTCATTCCATATTTCCTTTGTTATCTTAAATGATGGTTCATTTTTTCTCTAACTGGTTATTTGGTAAAATATATAGCTTACCCTTTAAAGCAGTTGTTTCTCTATGTTAATGACGTAGTTTCTTAAAGATGTAAATATAATAGGGAATCAAGGGTCATGCGTTCTGTATCATGGGTGGAATCTGCATTCTTTTAGCCCACGCTTCCCAGCAGTTTCCTCAATGTACATGGCATGTGGTAAGTTCCGTGGCACTTGGTAGTGCACGACTGGATGAGCTGACAGCCACCCTGCCCAGGTGAGCTGTGTCTGCCCAGTGGTCCGCAGCAGAGGATCTCGGATGCTTCTGTCCTGCCATGAAAGGTTCTGAGTACGTTGCCCACGCTGGCCTTGAACCTTTGCACTCAAAGGCTAATCTTGCATCAGCCTCTTACTGGCCCAAGTGTCTGAGTCTCCAGGTCTTGGGTTTGGCCTGAGAATTTGTCTAACAGGTCCTCGGGAGGCCACTGTTAGGCACTCTGCTTTCACATGCGACAGTCCTAGTGTGGGGTAGAGCAGGGCCCTCCTGGCTGTTGTGTTGGTGTCATTAGAGCCTGTGAGGCAGTGCAGTGGACTTGCAGAAGTGATTCTGTGAAGGGCTGTAGAGGGCCAGGCCGTCGAGGCGAGCTCACTGTGACCACAGGCCCTTCAGGTGCAGGAAGGAGGCCTGAGAGACATGGGACTCGGGAAGATGCGACTGGAACAGTGGCTAGAGCCAGCAGGCCTCGGAGGAGGAGGCCAGTGGCCCTGAGCCAGGCAGCGTGGTGGCTCCGAGGAGCTTGCCCGGAACCTCCAGGAGCCTGAGGCCTGGCTGACACCTGGATGTCAGTCCAGGACCCCTCACGGCAGACTTGGGGCCCACAGAGTGAGGCGTGCTCCTCTGGGCTGCTCTGAGCAGCTGAGTCACGCTGCTGTGCCATGGCAGCGGCAGAAGACTGACGCAGCAGCAGGCGCTGCTCTGCTCGTCAGGCTGCTGTGTGCCAGGAGTCCCGAACTGCAGTGCAGCTTCAGCCTGTGAGCGTGGCAGACAGAAAGCGAGAGCTCGTGCTTCCAACAACAAGCTGAGTGCATTGCCGATATCTGAACCCCCTTTTCCCTTCCCTGTTCCTGCACTGCAGTGCTGCAGCTTCTCCTGAAGGGCAGGCAGCTACTCGTGTTTGATCCTTTTTCTCTTTTCCCCTTTAAAAACAAAATGGAGGCATTGTCTATACTTGTGCACACGACACACATCTACTGTGTGATGTGTACGGGCATATGTAGGTACTTAGGTAACCACTGCTAAGGTTCTAGCCGCCCCAGAGAGCAGCCACTAACTTAACCTGTCTTTCTTTAGCCCGTATTTGACTTCCATGAAAATTAAGAATATAAGTGGAATTACTTGCTATCTCCTCTGTCAGCTTTGTGCTTTTCGTTGCGCTGTGGTATGCTAGTGTGTGGATAGACTGCAACGTACTCATTCTCTGTGTGGTTCACATTCAAGGGTATCATGAGTAAAGCTACCTTGCCTGATCCTGCGGCCTTCTTGGTGAGCAACACCATGGCACACCTGGAGTCATGTGTTCCCAGGTGGCTGGCCAAAGAGAAGGGGCCTGGAGCGGGCCAGAGGGCACGCGCCTGCTCCAGGTTCAGGCCTCCCTCTGCTCTCCAGCGACCGGGCACTGCGCAGCCGTCTGTGCTCCTTCGTGGCCCTCTACCTGCCTTTTCCAGTCAGCTGTGGGCTGAGTGCCCCCGAAGCAGGAGCCAAGCTGAGCCTCCCCTTCGTTACATTGCAGATACTGGGAATTGGTCCCAGCGGTGAGAAGGGGACTCTGACTTCATAAACCTCTGACTGCATAACCCCTGTGCCTGGGAATAGCGTGTTTCTTCCGATTTTCTGTGCTAGGACCAGACACTCAGCACCTGTAAGTAAAAGGAAGGATTTGTTCAGTTTACAGTTTTGAAGGCTTCAATCCACGGTTAGCTGCTGCTGAGTCATGACCTCACGGCAGATTCTACCTCACCGTACCGTGCTTCCTACCCGGAGACACAGGCAGGAGGAGGACACACGATGACCCAGTCTCCTTCTGAAAGGCTGGCCCCTGGACACTAGCCACTGTAACAAGGACACTCAGTGCTGCCTGTCTTCCAAAGAGACTGTAGCCAGTTTTCACCAGTAGTGGAGGAAAGTAACAGTTACACCACACCTTTCTAGTTCTTGGTGTTGCCTTTTCATGTGTGGCCTGTGTGGCTTTGTTGTAGTATCACTTTATGGTTTTATTAATCGGTGGTCATTTGATGTCAAGTGATAAAAAGTGTTTCCTGTTCTTAATAACTGCAAAGATCAGTCTTGGTTGTCGGCTTGATTGGATAGAAGGACACCTAGAATGTGGTGGAACACACCACAGGTCCACGGTGTCGCTAAGGGTTGTTTCCAGACACCACTAGACATGGGCCAGTTGAGGGAGAAGGGGCCCCCTGAGTGCCAGCCAGTGGCACTGTCTTGTGGGGTGGGAACGGCGGGAGAAAGAAGCCTGTGTCCACACAGTGGCTCAGCCCTGCTGCAGAAACTGGCGTCTTCCACTGCCATCCCTGCAGCCTCTACAACCGGGTTTCCCACAGCAGCAGTTCTACAGGTAGTGTCAGGCCTGGGCCAGGGGCTGCAGCCTTGGCCTCTCAGGTCTGCAGGTCCCAACTCCTTGGACAGGGCAGCTCATGTGCCTTGGGCTCCTGGCCTGCCTGAGTGTTGGAGTGCAAGCTGACCAGTCCTCTGACATCTGTCTATTCCTGGGTGACGGATTCACACTTTGGACAGCCCCCTCGTTTTTGTGGTAAGGTTCCTGAGGGATTGTTTTGTCCAGATGTTTGCTGGCCAGTATAGACTCACGAGGTACCTTTGTGAGGTGAGTCTGCCTAGATGTCTCTCTCCAGTCTCCGGATGACCTCTTTTAAAAATATTGCCTGATATAAAATATGGCTAATTTAAATGTGATCCCAATGAGTAGTCTTGATCACCATTCAAAACATAGTCACCTGCTAGGCATGGTGGCACATACTTGTAACCCTATCAAGCAGGGAGATTGAGCCCGGAGGACCAGAAGTTCCAGGTTTGTCTACAATATATATATATATATATATATATATATATATATATATATATATATATATATATATATACACACACAATATTAGCCAAGCCTATCTAAAAATAAAAGATTCAGGGGGCTAGGGACACAGCTCAGTGGTGGAGTGCCCTAGATACATCCCTAGTGCTACATGGAAGCGAAGAAGGAAGTACGTGTCTTACTTCCAGATAAGAAAATGATCTCTGAACCTTTTAAGGTTTATTATTTATATTGAGTCCATCCCAGAGAGAGAGACAGAGAGAGACAGAGACAGAGAGAGACAGAGAGAGGTGTTCCTGGAGATCACACCCTGGCTGAGCAGGTGATCTACGACCAAGGTTCAACTCCATCCCCTGAAGTTAATTTTTGTATATGGCAAGAGTATGGGCCAAGGTGGCTCTTGGCTGTTTTAATCTGTACGTGTGGCTCAGCCAGCACCATTCATTCAAAAGGCCACCCTTCTCCCACTGGCCTGTCCCAGAGCTGTCAGTGCATGGGTTACTGGATTCTCTGTTCTCTTCCATTGGTCTTGGTCTATAGATTTGTCCCAATTTGATGTACATGGATTATATAACTCAGTTATGAATCTTGATATCAAAAGTCAGTCTAACAACTTTGCTCTTAGTATTTGTATTTTGGGCCTTTTGCACGCATTTTGTAATCAGTGTTTTAAAGAATTTCTCCTGGAAGTATTAGCCCATTGGAATCTGTGTAATAATGTTGACTCTTCAGACCACTTGAGTGAGGATTGAGAACCCTGAGGTCTAGTACCTGAACAGAGGGTGGCTTCCCTCCCTCTTCTGAGCTGTCCTTGTTTTCTCTTAGCATGGTAAAAAGTCCTTTGCACTCACATGCTTTTTGATGTTGTATATTGTGATTTAAATTTTTATTTTATATTTGTATGTTGCTAGGATTCAGAAATTCAGCAACTTCTGGCTGGTCTATTAATGTGTGCTCATCTTCAATTAAGAGACACAAGCCATTCATGTATGTTTTTCCTGCGTACAGAAGTGTCATTCATCAGTGATAACATTTTGACCTCTTCTTTTCCCATTTTCGCATCTCCTTACTGAGGTGGCCAGCACATACAGTACCATTATGCTCCCACTTAGGGAAATGTTTTCTTGAGTGATTTTGGCTGGGAGCCCTTCCCAGGCTTAGAAGGCTTCTTTGTGTTCCTAAGTTTATCATGAAGAGTGGGGAATGTTTCAGATGCCTTTTCACCATCATGTGAGATCTCATGATTTTTTTCTTCCTTTATTTATTTGGGTGGATGGATGGATAGATGGATGGATGGATGGATGGATGGATGGATGGAGCAGTGATCCTCCTGTTGGAGCCTCCCCAGTGCTGGTGTTGAAGGCATGTGCCACCACACTCGGTTTCAGAGGCCAGCACAGCACACCTGGGGTTCTGGTTCCAGCATGGCATACAGTGCCAGGGATGGAACCCAGATCCCTGAACTTGCCAGGCAGGCTTAAGCTGCAGAACTATCTCCCCAGTCCTCACTGATTGATTTTGAGATGTAATGTTTCACATTGTTAGATTAAGCTCCATTCAGACATAATATATATTTTACATGTTGTTGGATTAACTTTGCTGTTGTTCTTTAGGACTTTTGTGTCTGTCAGTGAGATTGTTTTATAATATGACTTTGCTGTTGTGCCGTGCCAAATTTTAGTTTTAAGGTTATACTTGCCACATAAACCCTGATGGGAAGCCAGGATTGGTGGTGATACCTATAATCCCCGTAGTTGGGTGCTGAGGTAGGAACATTTCAGGAGTTGGAGGCCAGCCTAGACTACATAGTGAGACCCTGCCTCAAAACAGAAAAAAGGATAAGAAATATCCCTTGTTTTATTTTCACTGACAATTAGTGATTGACTTTTCTTCCTTAGCATTTTGGAAGAGTTTATCAGTAAAACCATCTAGGCCTGGGAAAATGTTGGGAGGAGGGAAAATTTTGAACCACAGATTAAATTATATATAACTTTGTATTTCTTCTATCGGTAACCGTCAGTCTAAATTAAAACATCATTTTGGAAGGTGAAGTCTTGGCAGTGTCCTTTTGCTCTCGCCCTCCTGGTGTGCATGGGAGCTCTCCAGACCCTTTTGTAGCCCTGGCCAGCAGTTCAGGCTCTCTTAATTGCACTTGCTTAAGTTGGTCAGTCTTAGGAATTTTGCTGAACAACCAGCCTTTGGATTTTCCCATTCCTTTTTTTTTGTTTGTTTCCTAATGTATTTGGTACAGGGTCTCCCTATGCAGCTTGGACTCCTGATCCTCCTGTTTTCAGTCTCCCCAGCACTAGGATTACAGGCACATACCACCACGCCCAGACTCAATGGCCCACTCAGTGTGCCCAGGGGTAGGGCTGCATGGCATGCAGTACTGGGAATTGAACCCTAGTCTTTGTGCCTGCCTAAGCAGGTGCTTAGTCCACTGAGCTATCTTGCTGGTCTTTATTCATTTTCACTTATATATTTGGTTTTTACGTTACTGATTTATGGTTGTGTTATTTTTCTTAGCTTCCTGTTGGCTCTTCGTTTGTGATTTTTCTGCCTTACTAAGGTAGAAGCTTAAATCAGGAACATCTATCCTGTTTTTCTCTTCTACGTGCTTAAAGCTCTAACTTTTCCTGTCCTCCCTCCTTCCCCTGGTTCACACAGCTGTCGTATTTTCACTTTAGTACAAAATGGGATTTCTTTCCATGTACATTGTTGAATCTGCAAATGTGCAAATACTCAATTACCTGTAATTGTAATTCCTACTTTAACACTTGTGTACTTTGAAATACACTTTACATGATTATTCAGAGGTTAGGTCTTTTTGTTCTTGTGAAACATTCCTTTTATTTCTAGTAATACTTTTTGACATGTTTTTATGGGGTGTAAGTAAATGGTATACAGCATCTTTTAATTTTATAATCAGATGCTTAGTGATCCTCCTGTTTTCAGCCTGCTTAGCGCTGGGATTATAGGTGCAGGCCACCATGCCCAGTCTCAGTAGCTGTCTCAGCTCGACCCTGGGGTGGGGCCAGCAAGGCATGCTGGGCATCGAACCCCATCCCTGTGTCTACCTAAGCAGGCGCTTTAATCCACTGAGCTGTCTTAATTTTACTGTTTCTTTAACCTGACAGAATTTATGTTGATGAAATATGGTTGAGTTCATTAATCTATTAGTTTATTCTTGTTTCATAATGTTTAAATTGGTGTATTTCTTTTACATTTAATGGACTTACCAATACATTTTTAGTTAAATCTGTTTTCTTTTTCTTTTTGTCAACTGTTTTTTTTTTTTTTTTTTCCTTCTGTTAAAAAATGAGAAATTTTGTAATCCTACAGTCTCTAGTGTCCTGTTACTGCCTCCCAGATTTGTTACTTGAACTGTTTGCTTCTTAGTGATTAAATTCCACCTTACCACCTAGAGAACCCGGCAAGATCTTAGTGTGATGTTGCTTTCTCCTACCTTTGTGTTGTTAACACAGATATATATTGTAGCATACCTTTTATAGTTTGTAAAATAGTTATTGTTTATATAGTTTTTATCTATCCAAATTTATAATTCTTTTATTCTTTTTCTTCCCTTCTTGAGTACTTACTTGATTTTTTTTTTTTTTTTTGTATAATTTTAGATACATTGTATTATAGGTGTGCTGGAAAAAATGTTTTAAAGGGCCAGAGAGATAGCTCAGTAGAATAAGAGCTTGCCTGGCAAGCGCAGGGTCCTGAGTTTAATCCTCGGTCCTGCAAAATATAAATAAGTAAACAAACAAAGTCCCCACCCCGTGACTATATGAGGCTTTGTGGGGACAACTGGAAACAAACAAACAAAAAAAAAACAAAAGCAAAAAAATGTTTTCAAAACTACTTTTTAAAAATATTTTCATTTTTGCTTTAGGTCTTATTTTTATTTTAAACTAGTAATTTTATCCCCTTCAGAGTGATATTTCAAGGCTGTCCTGATATCAGTGGAGTAAAGTGCCTCCTTAGGCAGAGCACAGTGGCGGGGTTCGATCTCATAAGTGCTGTGCTGGCCCTGAGCTGAGCCAGCGATTGAGACTGGGTGTGGTGGCACGCGCCTGGGGTCCCAGCCCTCGGGAAGTTGGACACAGGAGGATTGCTACGACGCCGAGCTGCACAGTGAGACCCTGCAGGCCGTGTCCCCCTTACTGAGGCGCATTTTTAAAAGTGCTACCTCATTATTTTCCCCTTCATCGCCCCTCCAGCCCTCACTGAGTCACATCCCGTCCTCTTTCATGCTTTTCATTTTGATGCATGGTCTTGCTAAGTTGCCTAGGCTAGGGTTGAACTTGTGATCCTCTGCCTTGGCCTCCCAGAGTGCTGGCTTTATGGGTATGCCCCAAGCCTGGCAGCCATGCTTTGGAAGAAGCAAAATTCTTTGAAAATAAGCTCCCCTTTCCTTCTGACCAATTTTTAACCTTTCATTTTTTTTTCCTTAGCGGTTTGATGCTGCTGTGCCCATCTGCATTTGCTTCCTTGTTTGTTTTGCATTAAGGTGTCTTTCCAGTTTTTGCTGAATTTCTGAAATGTTGAGTTAGTGTCGTCTCTCAGTTTGGAAAGTCGTGTGCCAGTGTCTCTCCAGAATGCCCCTTCAGCCCGCTCCCTTGGGTCTTGAGCTACTTATTTCCTGCAGACAGGCCCCCAGCTCCTCCCACTGCCCTTGGTTAGGCTGCGTCGGATTGGTGACCAGTATGTCACGCTGTTTTTGTTCCTAGCGTAGGGTTTTAGTCTGCTCCTGCATTGTGTATCATTTCCATGTGCGTTTCCTCTATCTCCCAGCGTTAGCAGTGTGTCCTGGAAGTGCAGGCCCAGCCCAGCAGACTGGCCCACTTCTGATGTCACTCCAGTGACTGCGTATGCGTGCGTCGGAGCTGCCCGTGGCCCACCTCAGGCCTGAGCTCGCATGAGGATGGCTCCTACTCAGGGAAACGCTCTTCCGAGCGTTGGGGCTTCTTCTAGTGAGCAGAAGGAAGGGAACAGCCTGATGTAGCGCACGCAGGGCTGGGTCTTCTGCCCCCATGGAGATGGTGGGGTTGCCAGCCTGCGCAGCTTTTGTACAGTGACTATTGCCCTGTGGAGAGTTTCATCCCTCCAGGCATGCTTCTGTGAGCAGCTGCAGCAGCCCAGGCTGCTTGGGGTCCCACCCCACACAGCCGTTTGTTGAAAGTCTCTTCAGATTACTGGGCACTCTTGTCACTCAGTACTTTCTGAGGAGTAGAGCTTGTCCCATGGTGGGGCACGAAACCCGGGTAGATGTCTTCTTCCTGTGTCACAGGGGTCAGGAATGTGTAGGCATGGATGTTGGCGGAGACAAGCCTTCACTGCCCAGAGCTCCCCTGAGGAACAGACTGTGGGAGGAGCACTAGGGAAGATGGGGTTGGCATGGGGAGGAGAGGGAGCTGTCAGTCCAGGAGCAGAGAGAGTGGGCCCATGGGAGGCCATGCAATGTGGTGTCCAGGGCCTGGACTGTATCATATACTAGCCCCATCCTGCCAGGTGTGTCTCCCTGTTCTCAGGCTGCTCACCT
This sequence comes from Myocastor coypus, assembly GCA_004027025.1. Lineage (NCBI taxonomy): Eukaryota > Metazoa > Chordata > Mammalia > Rodentia > Myocastoridae > Myocastor > Myocastor coypus. The sequence continues at coordinate 72,547 of PVJA010000548.1, read as the reverse complement.
ATAGAGGACAGTGTTATATGCAAAACCTGCTTATGGTAAGTACTGAGCAAGTGTGACTCTTTTTTTTTTTTTGCCAGCTCAGCTTGTCCTGACGGTGGGGCCGGCGTGGCATATGGTGCCAAGAATCAAACTGCAGCCCCCTAGTGCCTGCCTAAGCTTGCCTAAGCAGGTGCTTCAGATCACTGAGCTATCTCAGCAGCCCTGTGACATGGTATTGATATAATAAGTTTAATTTGAGAACAGGGTTTAGTAGCTTGGGTATTAGTTGAAAAATGCTTGAAGTGTAATTGTAAGAGGTAAATTGAAAGGAACGTGTGGATATTGGGAATATTTTGATGAATGGTAGTAATGTTTTAAATGGTGTTTGGTGCTTTGTGCTGTTTCACAGTATATTCCTTGTGTTCATTATTGTATCAGCAATATAGTTATTGGCTGACGACTGGATGTAACGTAATTTACAGAACACCTTGGCCTATGTAAAAGTTGATTCTCAGACCCATTTTATGAGATTTCATTTGCATTTTATTAAGCCTCAGAATAGTTAATCTATTAAAGATTACACAAGTTAATAAAAAAGTTTATAGTGAATCTGTGTACCTAATGGTTTCTCTGTTATCTCACATTACATGACAAAAATTAATGTATTATAGTGAGGGACAAGATGAAAAACAATTACTACTTTGAAAGAGTTAGCATCCTAAGTGTCTTTCTAAGGCCAATAAATAATTGATGTGGAAGGGCCAGATGAGGGCAGAGTCTACTACTTACCTGATTTATAGATAAGCTCAGTGATATTTGAATCCAGCCTAGACAGAGCAAAGCAGTCAGTCACTATAACTTGCCATGTACCTTCAGTAGGAATGAAAATAAGCTCTTGTTCTCTGGACCAAATTGTATTAGTCACTTTGTACATTCCAGGTAGTTGTAATATGTGGAGCTGCTGCATATGTGTTTTCAAATAGTACTGATTTGGGCACTTTCTGGAATTTGCCCCCAGGTCAGTGGTAGCAGTGTCGGCTTAGAACGATGCTCCGTGGTGTTCTGGGGAAGACCTTTCGGCTGGTTGGCTACACCATTCAGTATGGGTGCTTAGCCCACTGCGCTTTTGAGTACGTTGGTGGGGTTGTGATGGTAAGTTTCAACATTCAAGCATATTCATGTTAACTATGTGTGCCGTTTTTACATGGAAGGGAAATGTGCTTTCCTTTCATTTTAGTTGAAGTTATTAATAAGTGTAAAAGTAGAAACATAAAATCTTTCTAAATCTTGGGTTATAAGACTGTCTGCATTGGTGCTGATACAACAACCATTACTTAAGTGTGCTCTGCATGGTTAGTAACGGGGATCATAAGCTCCTTTGAATAGCCTTGTAACAGTTCCTGTGTCCCGAGTGCTGCTGTTTACTGTTCCCAGGGAATGACTTACTAAGTCATTCAATCTTTTGTACTTCCTGACCTAACAATGCCAACCCATCAGAGGAACACAGATGTGGAAAGCTTATGTAACTTGATCTAGTTCCCACAGGGGAGCAGCAGATGAGGAATTCTCAACACAAATTTGTCTGATTTCCAAAAGCTTTACTTGTAACTACTGAATTTAGCTCCTTAAATGGAACAATTGTTTTGTCATCTCAGTGCTAAGATGATAACATGGCTGGTCCTTCAAATCTCTGACCCATACCTGTTCTCAGCACTGCGGCATCAACCTGCCATGGCTGGCTGTTCAAATCTCCTCTCAGCTCAGTGAAGGAATACCTGGTTGACTGACTGGCCAGCAAGGGTTCAATTGTGATTATTTTTGGTATTAGTTTCATGTTAACAGATCAATAGTCCTATACCTTTAAGATGGGCCACTGTAATATAAATATATTTAACTGAAACTTCCTTCAATTTTTGAAAGTAACATTGGCACTTCTAGAAGTCACAGACTTTCACAGTATTCTTTGTTACTTTTGCCTGAATGGAAAGTTTTAAGTCAAGTTTTATTTACAGATAAGCAGGGTATCAAGAGACTAATGTGTGTGTGTGGAGGGGGGGCAGGGGTTAGTGGCATTGTTTATTCCACTTTTGAGGTATATATCAGGATTATAGTCTTAAGACAAATATCAGTGTCTTTAAGGTGCATATTTTTTTTTAATTGAACAGTTTTATTCTGTTTTAGAATAAAAACCTTGCTAATATTGTAAGGTGCGCTGCAGGTATGCCATGCTGCCAGTTGTTACTGGGACAACAAATGCCCCAATACTTTCAGAGTATGTAGAACTGTTATTTAAAGTTTTTCTTTTTGAAATCAGTCAGGAACATCTCAGTCTACTCAGGTATTGCCATAGCACTTGCTTTGATGATCAGAATGCCTCAGAAATGTGTTCAATAGCATGACTTGTAGGTCCTCCAAAGATTTTGTTAACATGTAGGCAAATAGTACTAAACAATATTATCTAAACTAAGGCTGACAAATATTGGATCTTAGTAATGAAACCAAATTACAAAACAGTTCATTGTAGAGCTATACAAAAGATATAAAATTAAAAATGTCAACCATCTTTAAGTATTCCAATCCTGCTACAGTGTAGTTTTCCACATCTTTATCACTACTGCTTGTTTTAAGGATGTTAAAAATCAAAACAGATAAAAATATTTAAATCTTTGGATACCTTTATTCCATGGCCTTCATAAAGACACAGAAGTGGCTAATCCTTTCCACTGTAGCTTGAAATATCAAAAAGATTGATTAGTGATTTATAATTAACAATGAATTCTACTCTGACTCCCTGGCCAAGGAAAGTGTCAGTGATATAGGTCATGGCTGTCAAAATAATTCTGAACCCTCTGAATTCTTCTGAAATATAACGGAATGAATCATCATCACAACAAAATACCAGGTATGTTAGGAAAAGCAGGCCAATTGGTGCCTAGTTTCAATGTCTTAAAAAAGGGAGGAGGGTTACTTATTTGAAAATACAGCTAAGTACATTCTTATCTATGATTATTTACATTCATATACTGAAAATATTTACTATTTGAACAAATCCTGCAATATGTCATTTGCTACAAAATGAATTTCTCACACTGAGCATGAATAATTTATCCTTTTGGAACAATGTATCAAATCTTCATTTATGTTCAAGATATTAAAAACAGAAATTAAAAAATCTTAAGCTTGAAAAGCTAAGAAAGAGACTCACCCATAACTTTGCTTTTAGCACATCAATTTCTCCAAAGACACAGTATGTTTGCTGACTTTAAAATGTTTATTCTTTAAAAAATTAGTTGCTTTTTATATAGCTATACAAAGTTCTTAATGTTTCTTTGGCAATGGAATATAATGAAATTTTACAGCTATATAAAAAAGTTACCTTTGCCTAAGAAACAGTATTTACTGTGTGTACATAGTTGACTGACAAAATTCTCTACCATCCAGCATTTAAGGTGCATCTTATTACACCAATAATTTTTCAGTAGAAACCTTTAAATCACAGTTGCAGCCCACTGGGCCTGGTGCACACACTTGTAATCCCAGCACTCAGGAGGCTAAGGAGAGAGAATCACTGCATGTTCTGGGCCAGCTGGGGCTACAAAGTGAATTCAAGGCCAGCCTGAACTGCATAGTAAGACCCTATCTCAAAAAAAAAAAAAAAAAAAAAATCAGTTACAGCCCCATCAGATGAGGAAGCCCTTCCGAGGAGAGCATGATGCCATGGCGGCGGACAGTGGGAGGAGAACAGCCTCCCTGCACTCCAGGAGAAGTGCTGATCTCCGCCTTCGCTTTGGAGCGGGGAAGATGAGATGCAGCTCTCTGCTCATGGAGCTTCCCTCCACTTGGAAACAAACTTAGCTCGTGTAAATATCAAAATGTTCTTCAGTAAACCACCTGTGCTTGCAGCTCCTGTGTGGTACCATTCTAGAAGAAGGCTTATATGGGAACTGCCAGCTTCGGAGCCATCCCGCATGCTGGAAGAACAGCAGCTTATTTTTCCTATAAGCCACTCAAGTGACTTCCGTTAACTACAGAGAGAACTCAGATTACAAAACTGCCTCTTTTTCAGTGCTCTGGACCATCAATGGAGCCTACCATTCAAAATTCAGATATCGTCTTCGCAGAAAATCTCAGCCGACATTTTTATGGTATCCAAAGGTAAATTCCATCATGGTATATTCAAGTTACAGAGAAAATGCATGTATGTGTTATGTCTTTCTGTAGTACCTTCACTTTACCTTTAAAAACACTTTTCTAAATCATCTAATTAATGGTCAACTAGATAAAATTTTGAATCAAAGAGTCAGTCAGAGGATTTTGGAGTTTCCCCGAGCACATGCGGTCCTTGCATTACTGCCCCAGCCCACCAGCTGTCACCTTTTCACAGGTGAATGGAATTCACAGCATCCCCGGGTCCTGAAGTGTTCTGAGTCGACAGCTAGAGGCTTACACCTGTATTACATACCAAGTATTCTGGGTGGCTTTTAAAATTATCCTGCACTTCACCTGCTAAGGATTTTAATTTCTTCTATATAACCTATGATAACCAGGTAATGATTTTTAGAGTATGGGATCACATAAAAGGGCAATTTTGACTCCACAAGTTTTGAGTTCATGTATAATCAGTCTATGCTAGCCTTCATCTTCAACATGGGTGCAGCTTTCTCAGCTGTACTTCATTATGTCGCAGTGAAGTAGGGCCAGGCCGCTCTGCCACCATCTTGGCTCTAGCCCATTTCTTATTGAAAAATCATCAAGAATGACATAAAGTATTGCTCCTATATCTATGGCCATTAGCCTTGGTTCTGCTGATGGGAGCGCCTAAGCTGTGTCCTGCATGACCCCTGTGGAGCTGCTCATATCTGTTCCAGGAAACCTGCTGCAGGTAAAGGGATTATAGATTAAAAATGGTGAAACAGCTGTATTCTACATCTGCTTTCTTTTTTACTTTGCCAGAAGACCCTTATCCAGCCTTTGCATCACACAGTGGGCCTTGCCCTCACCATCACATGGAGATGCGCTGTTACAAAGATCCTGCGGTCTCTAAGCACCCTTGGGGCTGAAGCTATTGGCGGAAGAGTTCTTGCACGAATAGCTCAGTATCTTATTTTTACAAAAATCAGATGTTGAAGTTCTCTTTTTCAGACTTCTGTCCGAGAGCCCATCTGATTATAGAACTCATAGTCTGCATCCTATCAGGCATAGCTAAATAACATTTAGCACTAAGGTTGCCAGGTGGTAACTTCTACTTTTAAAATATTATGGCCCTTGTTCTCTTATCTGTAGCACAGAAAGCAGAAATCTCAGGGGAGTTTCTGGCCCTCGGTGAGGTTCTGTTGCTGGTACCTGTTGTAAACAGGGTAGCGGAGCCTTCCTCTCAGGCGAGCAGAGCAGTCAGGGGGTGCACAGAACATGCACCTGAGGCAGGTGTGGCCGCTGCTTCCACTCCTTTCAAGGACACACCAGCGGCCACACATCATAAGGAGTAAGATCAGTGAGATACTGCTGCTTTCTTTTTTAAAGCATGGCGTCTGGTGGAGAAGGATGGCTACAAGTGCAGAGGCAAAAGCAGATGTTGAGTGACAGGTCTGCCCAGCTCTTCTAAACTCTTTTTGAAAGAGCTGAGTCCAAGTGATGCATATTGATCTACTCTGTATTTACCTAGGTATACTGCCCATAATGCAGCCTGTAGTAATACTGCTTTCTGCAAAGACAGCTTGACTCAATGGTGATTTGTGTCACACTGAAGGGCACAGCTTAAGGATCAGATTGAGTATTTGGTCAGCACTTACTCTTCACAAATCACTAGTGGACACAGTTTCTTGTTGTCCCAAATCAACTTGGATAGGGCATTCAGATTTTTGCAAATGTGTGCATCTGCACAGTTACACTGACATGGGTGGGAAGAAAAGAGATTATTTACCCCACCTTCAAAAAAGGCAGTGTTATTTTGCCACCAAATTACAGGAGTTAATGATAGGGTACTAGTCTGCTCCTTCCAGAATAATCTCAAGACATGACTCTTGTGAAGACTGTGTCTGAGGTTTCCCTGCATTTCTGAGGAAGACAGTTTCTTTCATTCCCATCCTTAAGAATCCTTCTTGTAAAAGCTTGCCTGACATCCCACTGAACTTTATTAATTAATGATTACTGTGTAATAATCTTAATTTCTTTTGACTTGGCTACCAAAAAACTCAGCATTCTTTGTAATGCTTGCAGTACAGCAGTAATTAACTTTCTCGTTTCATTGCCATCTTCCTTTTACTGTTAACGAGTTTTGATACTATTTTGACATATAGATCTTCCATTATAAATGACATCAGATTATCTTTGGAACCAGGTACAAGTTATAAATATACTAATTGTTTTCTTTTTTTAACGGTTCTGGGATTTGAACCCGTGACCTTCACACTGAGCTTCGTCCCCATGCATCCCTCCTTTATGGATCCTTTGTGTATGGTCCTGCCCACTTACACAGACCAGGCTGGACCTTGGGATCCCTCTGCCTCAGCTTCCTAGTGTGCTGAGGTCACAGGCACGCCCCGCCCCCTAGTGTGCTGAGGTCACAGGCGCGCCCCGCCCCCTAGTGTGCTGAGGTCACTGGCGCACCCCGTCCCCTAGTGTGCTGAGGTCACAGGCGCCCCCCCCCCCAGTGCGCTGAGGTCACAGGTATGCTCCACCCCATGTGGCTTCAGTTCTTTTAAATTTGGGTGTTAGCTAGCAGTTCCCATGCTACTTGCCTTTTGCAGAAGGAGCTCTGTCCACTGTGGCTTGGCCGTTGGCGCTCTTTGTCTCTTGTTTTCTTTCCACTCATTAAGATCTTTCCTGTGTACTGTGTGGACCGACATTTGCCCTCCCTATGTACACAGACCTGTAATGGTTTTATGTGTTGGAGGCCATTTTTAACAGCATTTGCTCAGCTTTTATTTTATTTGTTTTTTTTTTCTGAAATTTTCCCTCAGGCCAGCCCTTGTGGGCACACCAGTGATCCTAGCCCTTGGGAGGCCGAGACAGTAGGGTCACCATGACTTCAAGGCCAGTCTGGGCTGCATAGTGAATTCAAGGACATTCAGCACCTCACAGTGAGGTCCTGCCTTGAAAACCAAAACCTAAATAAATGTTTCCCCCAACTAGGAAGTTCCTCTGGCTATAGTGTAAAGCACATGCATGAATTATGTGACTTATGCGCTCAATTCTTTTAACTCTGGGGAAACACCGATGATGTTTCTCTTCAGTGCTGGGCAGTGAGCTGTATTTAACTTGGTAGCATTTTATGGATTTGGATCTGCTTCACTTTGTTTCTAAAAGTTTGGTTACAGTAGTAACATGCTGTGGATATGGTAAAGACAAGCTTAGCCTCTTCTGACACTGTGCAAGAGCATAGCCGCTTCTCCATCACTGTCCTTGGACTCTGCCCCGAACAGTTGCAGAGGTTTCTGAGGCTGGTAGATGGCAGAGGATCAGAGCAGGAGGAGGAGGAGGAGGCCTTCTCGGTTGCTTACCAGATGCACAGCTAGTGCCATGCATGTGTTTATGCTCGACAAATAACACTGGTGTTTCTCTGACTTTTCCCCTCAGAGGTGACATTGTGATTGCAAAAAGCCCGAGTGATCCAAAATCAAATATTTGTAAAAGAGTAATTGGTTTGGAAGGAGACAAAATCCTCACCACTAGTCCATCAGAGTTCTTTAAAAGCCATAGTTATGTAAGTAATACTTCAGTTATGTTGTTCATTGTTATCATAGTTGCTTAAGATTGCCTGAATACATCAAGAGAGCCAGAGAACTTTTCTTTTAAATGTAAGAACAATGTTGGGCCGGGGATATAGCTCAGCAGCACAGCACCTGCCTGACAGGCACAGGGTCCTGAGTTCAGTGTCCCCTGCCCCTGAGAAAGGAAAAATGCTGCACTCAGAATAACTGAAGCACACCAAGGACATTATGGCCATCATGCTACGTGTGTTTTAGTTCCTACATAGACATCAGTAATAATTGTTACAGGTGCAGCTTGCCAGTGAATGCTAGACCACTGGAGGGAAGTCTGGGGAGGAGCAGGTGCTTTCATAGTCTCGGCGTCCCTCTCCTGAGGCTTGTGACAAAGACATTGAGAGGCATGTGGTAGAGAAGAAACCTCCAGATGTAACAGCTGAGGAAATGTGACTGCGCAGTGACAGACACGGGACAGACGGGGACCAGGAGAGCGCGGCTCGCGGAACAGGCAGCCTCGGTGTGACGCACGTGTTGGGGCCCCCGGACCAGGGCTTCTTAAAACTGAGACACATGTGAGGAGAGCCAAGGTCAGTCTGCGTTCCCAGTAGACGAAGTTTGGCCTCTTCCTTGTTGGTTGGAAATGTAACTGTCAAATAAAATCTGTAATTTAGCTTTTAAAACCTGAATGCCACACATGGCGACACATGCCTGAGAGGCTGAGGCAGGAGAATTACTGTTAAGTTTAAGGCCAGACTGGGCTACACAGTAAACCCAGGGCCAGCCTGCACTACATAGTGAGACCCTATCTCAAACCAACAACCAAAACAAGCAAACAAAATAAAACATTTTAAAAGTAAACAATTTAAAATGAAACATTTAAAATGAGAATTCCATATAATCACCTTGCCTATGCCAAGAAGCAAGTCCAAGGACAGCAGAACAGAAGAGCAGTGGTAGAGGTCACACGCTGCTCCTCTCTGATCACAAGGCAGCGGCAGCTACTCAGAAAGGTGGCTGTGGCCTCTGTGGACTCAGCATGTACAGTGCTTCCTTTAGTAATCGTAGTTTAAGTTTCTACTTCATTTTATGTCACTGTCAGATTATTGGTACAGCTGCTACATTTGCTAACTGACTTTGCCTCTGTTCATCCCCAAGATAAGGAACTGGGGTAAAGCTGTCCTCTGCACTGTCAGTTTATACAGATTCACACGGCCTGCGACTGCCTCCTAAGTGAGCTGGCTCAGCACTCTACCTGGTAGCTGTGATCCGCCACCTGAGCTCGATGGTGGTCCAGCAACGCAGGTGTTTCTGGGGGCAGCGAGGGCTGCTCTAGGCCAAGCTGGTGAGGGGCTGGCGGACGTGCAGGAGGTGCTGTGGGCCCAGGTGGCCTTCGCCAGGAGCAGCCCACCCTGTAGTTCTTCCAAATGTCAGCGTGTGGGTGGGATAGCACCTTCACTCCCTGAGATGTTCCAGTCCCTTGTGAATGGCTATAGTCCTAACAGAGTTGTCACCAGAGGAACATGACAGGGACACAGTCACCTCTTCTGTGGGTGTGCCTAGCCCTTGTCTGCGTGCTCAAGTGCATTGGTATTTTCTTTGAAGAGCTGGTAGTGAAGTGGTAACAATACAAAAAGCCTTAGGTTACTATCTTTGCAAAGTAACTGGCAACGGTAAACAGAGGACTAGGAGATGGAAATACTTAAAATTTTGTCTAGTCTTCACTGAGTGTTCAAGTGTCCCCAGTGGATGATGCAGAGGTCACTGTCACCTCCTCACTGAGCACTCTGTCCGCTTGGCCTGGCACCTGTGCAGAGGGCACAGTGACATCATCGAAGTATAGATGTGCTCACCGGGGCGGAGCTAGCTCATGTGGTGATTACAGCAGCAGCCCCCGAGGGAAGGAGTGCGGTTCCACTGTTGGGAAAAGCAGAGGCTGCCTAGTGACCTGGTAGAGCACAGCAACGGAGGGAGGGCTGGGGACCGAGCGTCAGTGGCCAGCTCCGGGCCCTGCTCTCCACCACAGATCCTCTGCAACTTCCTCTCCACCTGGCTCCCCAGCAGTTCTCGTTGCTTTAGGAAAGAAGGAGCAGTATTGATTAGAACAAAGAAACCAGTAGTTTTGAGGGCTTTTCCTCCTTGCTTGCCTTTACCGGCTATGTTATTCCAGCCATAAAAATTGTGTAGCTATTATAAAACCATCCACTTTCACAACTGTGTTCTATTAATCAAGGTGATTTATAGCAGGAGTTGGTCCAGGTTTGGAGTTCTCTGAAAAGATAGGTACCTGCAGCCTGCAGGGGAGCGAGCGCTCCATTCCGGCTCTCTCAGGCACCCACGCTGCGGCCTGGAAGCAGGGCTTTCGCCTTGCCTCCTTAGAGCAGGTGCTGTTGTCTACCATGAAAACATTGCTCCTCGAGTTCCACCTTAGCCCCACAGAAAGGATGATCCGTATGGAGGAGGTCTTGAATCCCAGGCAAGAGACATGGAATTGTTGGTGCAGGTACCCAGAAGGCAGCACACCACAGCCACTTGCAGCCTCCCTCCGCAGTTGAGCGTATGAAAGCAGAAGCTCTGTTTGTAGGCTGGTGTAAAAGACATGCACAGCTCATTGCTTACATCACGTGTAGTCAGCCTACTCATTCCAGAGTTTAAATCTACACGGCAAGAAACCCTTCCAGGTTTCCCACGCTGAGCGTTTGGAAACTGAGAAATCCTTTTTCGGTGCTGGGGCGGTAGGTTCATACTGAAGGCAGGCAGCTCTTTGCTCAGTGTCTGGGCCAAGGGTGAACCACTGGGATGGGAGTTACATTGGTGACTTCCTGGCGCTGCTGCTCCCCAACACCCGTCCCATGCCGCTCTCCCAGTGGCTTTCCTGCTTAGTCAGCACAGAAGCTGAAGGTTTGTGGCAGCCTACAAGAACCTCCTGCGGCCTTGCACGTGGCCTTCAGGGCTTACTGGAACGCTGCTGTGCTCATCATTTATGTGTGGTCACTTTATGGGCAGGGGTGCACTTGTGGTCCACTGTATAGCTCACAAGGCCTGCTGGTTGCCCACCCCTTTACAACATAGAATTGTTGAGCCCTGCTTTAAAACACGTTCGCTTGCTGCTTGTATGGTTTTCTGTTCTGAGACAGTCTCTCCAAGGTTTCCGGGTGGCCTAGACCTCGTCCTCTTTCTGCCTTGGGATCACTAGTACTGGGGAGACGGCTGTGCACCCCTGCGCCTGGCTGTAACGGAAGGCTCCTGGCCAGATGTAATGGCGCACACCTGGAGCGAGTGAGTGAGTGAATGAATGAGTGAATGAATGAATGAATGAATGAGTACATGAGTGCATGCATACAGGCTAGCGGTTCCTGGCAGCAGACTCGAGGCTGCCCCGATAGCGCAGGTTCTACTGCTGCTTGTGCCAGTGTGAAGCGCCCACCAGACAGTAGCCCTCTTACCAGTGTGGCGATGGCTGGTGAACGGAGAAGGCTGCAGTTCTCACCTTTTCCTTTGGGAATTACAGGGTATATTAATATGATTATTGGCAGAAATGTCAGCAACTGAGAGTTTGATGTTGCCTGTGGCACTGGTGATCCAGGGCTGTTCAGTGAGAGCTTGAAATACAGTTGTGTGTGAGCAATACAGCTGTTCGGGCTGCGTTACTAGAAAAGGCTTTCATAAGACTTACTGATAACCCTAACAACCATCTCACTAATTAGACAGCAATTGCAAACAGTCACTTCATATAGGTAAAACTAATAGTTCTTTAATGCGTATGGTGTGTGGTGTGCAGCTCAGAACCCTGTGTGCTCTACCGCTGTTTTTCTGTTGGAGTGTCATTTACGCAGCTGCAAGTCACAGCCATCTGGCCTTCTGTTGCCACTTGCATTGTAAACACAGGAGGTACTTTCAGATTGCAAGGGCGTGTTCAGGGTAAGCTGCTGATACACTGAAATCCACCTGTCATTTACACAGAAGAACTGCCTAATAATGTCACTTAGGAGGACTTGGGTAGCCAAACAAGGGGCTGGCTTTTTGCAGACTCCAGCGATAAAGCCCTGCAGCCCACTTCCATTTCTCGGCAACGGCTTGGGGCACAGTCAGCCCCTTGGCCACTAATGCCTTGATTGCGCTGCTGGGGAGGAGGTGTGTTTACTCACCAGCCTGCTCCTCCCAAGCCCAGCAGCTCCAAGGTAGCTGATGCCTGCTGACTGGGCAAGGGGCTTCTTCCCTCTACAGAGCGCGGCCTTACGGGGCAGCCTCCTCTCTGGCAGTGTAGTGCCTGAGCTGTTCTTGGTGCATTCTCAGAATAGTGCAGACTTAGTTTAATATAATGTAGTTTACAGAGTTTTCTTGTGTAGTAATGTGTTTTATGTTTGTATGTTTGCAAATGTGTGTGTGAAGATTAATGTTTCTGCTGAAGCCTGGCAAGGTGGCCTGAAATTGATGCATGTGAGTCATGCAGACACTTTCAGCAGAGCTTAAAAGTCTGTGCCCCTGATGTGAATCTAAGGAGACAGAAGAGAATTCAGTAAAGTGTAAATGTTTATTTTTATCTGCCTTATCTCAGATCTACATACTTGAACTTGCTTAAAAGTAGTAGGAAGTTAAGAATGAAACTGTAAGCCTGCCGTTCAGGAACCCCTGAACCAGTGAGGGCTCTGCTGATACTGAGAACATTCCAGATGCTGTGCGGTACTCGGGTTGGACAGTCACCCTCACTCGGCCTGCTGGAAAAGCTTCTGCTGCTGACGGAAGCAGAGGGCTTCAGAGTCTTGTGTGAGCAGCACAGTATAATTCTTGTGTTGCCACTTTGGGTAACTGAGACATGACAAGCTAACTGTGGTAATGACCTGCTCAGTCTTAGACAATAAAAGCATTTTCTCCATACCAAGCTGCTCTGTATTCAAAATGGGAAAGAATGACAAAAGCGGGTATGCAGGCCAGGCCTGGTCGAGCAGGCCTGGAACCTCAGCACTCAGGAGGCTGAGGCAGGAGAGCTGGTGCACATTCATGGCTAGCCTGAGCTACACAGGGACGTTGTCTCACAGGCTTAAAAGAAGCCAGCGGACAGACAGTTGCAGGTGTGAAGTTAGCAGGAAAATATTGGCGCTGTGCTGCTGCCAGGACACGAGAGGGCGACCGCCAGGGCACACACTACATGTCATACCGGTGACACAACTCAGGCTTTCGTCCCTCCAGACCCAGCAGCCAACAGTAGAGCGGGCTGAGCTGAGTGATGAGGAACACGTTGACAGCTGTCAGTGAATAGTGGGCAAGTCCAGGACGCCATGTGAGACCCACGTCTGCCCTATACTGTTCACGTAAGTCCTGAAGATCAGAGGTGCTAGAGACCTGTGCTGTCATCTGGGAGCTGGGACGGCTGACCTGGTCTTCACACTGCAGCCAAGTCAGCATGGGCATGGGGACGGAGACTGGCCCGGCACTGGGGCATCTTGTCTTGTTTGGTGGCTTCAGAGTCACAGGAGAAAGGCTGTGCAGGCTGACAGAGGCCGAGGCCTCCGCTGCCCCACTCAACTTGTCCGTGTTCTCATTCATTGCAAAGCATGTGAAGCGCACAGCAAGGGTTAGCACCGCACAGAGGTGGACTTGGCTGTGCCCTTGGCAGTGCCCACAGGGCTTCAGAGCAGTGGACGCCTGTCTGTACCCTTCACTAGGGCCTCAGGCGTGGCCAGTGTTGCCCAGGAGTGGAGCTGTGTTCTCCAAGAGCACCACATGGAGAAACAGTGGCTGCGGGACTGGACAGCCCGTCTGTGAGCAGGCAGTCACGTTGGAGGGGTGGAGGGGGATCGCATTGTGGAGGCGCAGAGTGAGCTGCGGAGCTGCACCAGGTGTGGGCACTTTTCTCAACAGGAGCAGACAGAGATATTCCAGACGAGCGAGAGAATGCTGGGCATAGACTGGTGAGGGTGAGGAGGTGCCCAGAGCCAGCTTGGACATTCCAAGGGCGAGGGCACGGGCAGGACGCAGCCCTGGCTTTGGGGCACTGCCATAAGTCGGGTGCTGAGGAGGGAAGTGGTGGTAGGAGAGGAGCTGGTAAGAGCTTAGCCAAGTCATCTGATGGAGGGTTGAGCAGGTGCTGTGGTGACCTCGGGGCTGCAAGCCCAGAGATGACAGAGTACGAAGTGAGTAGGCTAAGATGGGCTGCTGGAAGAAAGGGAGGTGGGATGGCTGAAAAGCGACACCCTAGTTAGCTTTGGAGCAGGGACAGGTGGTCTGCGAAATAGGGTGGGAGAGATGGAGTTTCAGAAAAGAGGCGCACCTCCGCTGGGAAGAGTGTAGTGTTCTAGTTCGCCCAAGAGGTGCACCCGGGGCTGGCAACATGAGCACTGCACGCGTTGCGGCATGCGGCAGTGTAGACACACGGTGGTGTCCATGAGCCCCGCATGGCTGCCTCAGGCCCCCAGCTTTAGGGCGTCGGTCTCCGTTCCCAGAGAGCTTCATCTGCTCTTTAGCCTGCATCAGCCCAAAAACGTCCTGTCACCCACCTGCCTCACTGACAGCTCTGTGGTCACAGCTAAACTTCACATGAAATTATGTGCAGGGTTTGGAATGTCAGAGTTGCGTTTCGATGAGTAAACACAAGCCGTGTCTGTCACGGAAAAACACGCAACAGCGCCTTCTGAACAAAGCACTAATGAGCACCGGCTACAGAAAGACCAACGCACGTGATTTCCATCTTTCCCACTTGTGCTGATAGTGTTCTGTGTCTCCTGCCATTCCAGATACTTTCTAGCCTGACTCTAGGAAGCGGGTACAGGGAGAGCGCATCTCAAAGAGCTCACAGAGATTTGTCTATAGTAGCAATGAATCTGTATGGCAGTGAGTAGGGATTTGGGCAGAATTATGTATAAAGTTTCCAGTGGAAATATATCTTACACAGTGTGCATCTGGTTTGCCAGCTGCTTCAAACTGTTTCTTTTTTTCTTCCGCTGGCTCAGGCTGCCTTAAGTGTGAGTTGGATAAGGCTTGTGGAGCCAGGGATTGAACCCCAGTCCTCTGTGCCTGATTACGTTTGCCCAAGCAGGCCCTTACACAACTGAGCTAAGCCATAGGGCCCCTCAAACTGTTTCTGACAGCACAGCAAAGCTCATTATTTTAGGACTTAGCCTCCTAACCCCGCCTCCATGAGAGGCCCAGTGTGGCATGAAGTGGGAATCCTGGCCTGTCAAAGGGACTCAGGATGGAGGTTCACAGTCCTGCAGTGAGAATATACAACCCCTTGCTGGATCCCAGACCGGAGCAGGTGATATTTACACGAGAACAAGAAGAGCAGGGAGCCAAGACCGAGACACTGGTCCCTGATGTCTTGGGTGGGAACGCCCACATCCTGGTCTGGATCCTAACTCTCTGCCCCTCTCTCCTTGGGCAAGCTTTCTGAGAAGTAGACACTTCATAAGGAAGGACCTAAGGCTTCAGGCCATGGCTTGATGGTGCTGCCCATTAGAAGAATGGAAAGGGGTAGTCTCTGTCACAGCTGAATTTCATCAAATCAGTGACTCTTACAGTTCATGTACATCTTTAATTAGAGAAGATTTAGTTCAAAGACTTGGCTGGCACTAGAGCTAGATGATTCACTGAATGTAGTATAAAATAGCCAAAACCGTGGTCACAATCCAGTCATGGAGCACACTGTGGTTTCAGAGAGTCCTCCTTACTTAGGGAGGTGACCCCAGAGTGTCTGAGGGTCTGCAGGTGGGCAGCTCCCGTCATTCCCTTTGGATCAGACCCTATGTGGGCCACACCCTCATGCTGAAGATGCAGGCTATAGAAGCAGTGTGCTCTGGTCATGACCCGCTGGGAACCCAGGGTGGCCCTTTTTATAGGGCCCTTGACACCATTCACTCATTTTTGAGACAGCCTCAGGACACCACAGCTTTACACATGCTGGATCCTCATGCTTGCTCTTGCAGAGTGCTGGGGTCACAAGTGTGGGCCACACTGGGCAGGCAACCCATGTTTAAGGACAGGTACAATGACCAAGGAGAAGCAGCAGCAGCCCATGCAGACGGAGCACTTGCGGGATTCATCAGCTCATTCGTTGTTCTGTCCCTGTCCTTAGAAATGGGACCCTCTGGGCACCAGGACTTGGGTGCCACCTGGTCTGCTGATTCATGGAGGCAGAATGCGCCAAATGCAAGGCACGGACAGTCAAGAGTAGGAGTGCGCAGGCCTGCTCCACAGGACACAGGCTCCGGTGCCCTCAAAGACCGGCAGCTCTTCTTGACCTAGTGCTGAGGAAGGCTTCTGGCTACTGCCTTGGGATCTAACTTGTCTCCTTTCGATGAACCCATTCATGGTTTTTGGTGTGATTGTTTACTGGTGATGTTTCCAGTTTTGATGTCACCAGAGTTAAAGACTGGACTTCGTAGAACTCTTTTACAACATTATTATTTAACAAATTCATTCTTTCTCCAAATATGCTTTGCAGTAGTTACTAAGTATAGAATCTTACTATGGCTACATCTTAGTTATGTAAGCTTTGGCTAAGCAGAGTATGCATTAGCTACTTAGTGGTAGAGTAATTTGACTTGATCCTGCATACCTGGAAAATAGTAACATTAAAAGCAATTACATAGATATTAACTGCTAAAATAAAATACCACTTTATGAATGAACATACGTGTATCATATGGATTTTTTGCTCAAGCAAAGCACTTGCATTCTATGAGGCATGACTGAAGAATGCTGCACAGTGAATGTTAACCCTTAAAGATCCCTTACAATAAAGGGCACACTGCCACGAATGCCCTACAGACGAGCACTGCTCTGGCTTGAACCAGGTGGTGTCCCGTGCTGAGACGCGGTTGCCAGCCCGGCACACCCTGCCCCTGGGGGATCTCAGAGTTTTCCTCAGAGTCACCTGTATCCAGGATGCCAGGAAAATTAAGACTGGTGCCAAGGGAAAGCCAGTTTTTGTGGCACTCCAAACGTACGTTGATAAATTCCTACTCCTCCATGCATGCTTTGAGGCAGGACATGGCAGATCTGACAGGCTTCTGGTCAGGGTGTCCTGACAGGGGCATTGTGACTGTGAGAATAACACAGCCACAGAATTAGGGGTTCTGGTTTAAACCCCTTGCCAAACACTTGTTGACTATAGTACTTTTCAGATGTGGCTGTAAAGAGAGCACAGCTTCTTCAATAGACATGCCCATCTACCAGCTTACCCTGGTAGAAAACAAAAATGTTTGCGCTCACCTGGCTTCAGTTTCAACTTCAGAAGTGACCATGTTCTGTTCTGGACCTGCCCTTCCTTGGTTAGCTTTCTGCATCTCTGAGTCCAGCTGAAATGGCTCTGCTTTCTCTGGCTAGGCGTGGGCCTTCCGGGAGACGGCGCAGTAGTCTCACCATTCAGGCGTCAGGTGGCGAAGCGGGTCACTGTGTTGTGTGCTTGTGCTGTGCAGAGAAGCAGCGCTTACCAGATGGGTGGGAGTTAGTTAGGACGCTCTGTCCGAACTGCTGAAGACCAGATGAGCGTGACCAGTAAACTCGTGTTCCCGACTGAGCTCATATCCTGGTCCTTCGAGTGCAGAGGTGTCACTGATCAGACAAAGCTCTTCGTGATGCACACCCAGGCGGTGCGTCTGTGTCCACACGTGTGTGTTGCTCTAAACCAGGTATCCAACATACTGTGCACCATCACCAAATGCTGTTTGAAATTTAAAAAGCAAAGCTGTCTGACTCTCTGGACAGCGTGCCCTGAGACTTTTTTCAGTGACTGCGCCCGAGTGAGCAGTCTGCACTGCACTGCTCTGATATCCTACCTACTGGTGGCTTTTACTCATGCTGGTCTCAAGTGCATCTGGGATGCAGAAAGCCTTTATCAGTGCAGTTCAGTGACTGAGCTGAGTCAGCCAGGTCTTTCCTAGCCTGCAGCAGGGAAAGCGTAAAGCAGACCAGAGACGGTACCCTGGACACTCAAGTTTCCCAATGCCAACATTCACTTCACACCAAAAATCCCAGTCTAGGTGTGGTGGCGCCTGTCTGTCAGCTCAGCACTGGAGAGGCTGAGGCAAGAGGAATGCTGTGAGTCTGAAGCCACCCTGGACTACACAGTGAGTTCAAGACCAGCCTGAACCACACAACAAGGCCCTATCCCCAAAAAATAAAAACCACCTTAGTCCTTGCCAAGTGATTCTCTTCATAGTTCTATAAAGTGCTTTAAGAAGTAGGGCTGAGGTGCAGGATACACAATGCACTGGAGTGGGCCTGCCGCCTGGCACCCAGGGAAGCCTGTTCTCACACTGCACGGCAGGCTGTCCCTGGCAGGAAGAGCAAAGCAAGCCATGGCCCAGCTCCTTGGCACAGCTGTGGTCACTCAGGGCACAGCTGAGGCACACAGGAGGAACGAGCTGCCACAGGCCTTTCTTCCCTGGGCTTTGGGGCTGCGTGTGAGGTTGTGCCTGCTTCCTGGCAAAGAGATCGAGCCAAGTGTCTTAGGGAGCTCTGAGCCCCACGGTTTTCCAGAGTAGTCTGCGGAGTCCCTGATGGTAGCACACCTTCCAGAGGTTCCGAGGAGGTTGATTACAGCACAGCACTCTTCACTGCCCTCCAGGCCAGCCAGGCCCCTGCGCATCTCCCACCCCCCCCCCCCCCCCCCCCCCCCCCCCCCCCCCCCCCCCCCCCCCCCCCCCCCC
>PVJA010000548.1:0-54116 GCA_004027025.1 Myocastor coypus | reverse complement strand
GTACAGCTTGAAAGTACACCACTAGATGCCCGCAGCAGGCTAGACACTGCAAGAGAAGCAGTCAGTAGAGGGCAGCAATAAAAGTTACACAGACTTTGATGAACTTTGGAAAAAGCGTAGAAAAAACTGGGTATCCCCAGAACCCTGTAGGGTGGTGTTAAACAGACCAGCACGTGTCATGGAAGCTCCAGGGCACTGAGAAGACACAAGGATCTACTGCTTTTCCCAGCGTGAGCAAAGCCAAACCACAGACCCAAGAAGTTCAGGTGCAGTACAAGGGAAATCAGAGTGGGCACCTCATGATGAGTTTGCAAAGAGCCAGAGATGAGGACTTCAGCACTGGAGGACATAGGACACATCGCGTGCCACGGTCCAGCAGCTGCTGCTGACCCAGCACCCGCAGCGGTGAGGGAAGCGACAGTGAAGGAAGACATGAGGTGTCAGGGTGAAAATCGCACTGTCTGTCTGGGATTTCTATCTAGTAAACGTACATCTCAGAAATCATGGAAAATAAAGAGATTTCAAGCGAAAGTGTCAGATGTTGAAAAGTTCGCTGCCAGTGAAGGACCCACAAGAGTTACTACAGGAGATTCTTCAGACTAGGAAGGAGTGCCAGGGAGCTGCTGCTGGGTGAGGGCAGAAAGAAACGTCAGGAGTGCTCACGTGTGGGGTAATGCAAGGTCTTCGTGTTGCCCCTGCTGATCTGCAGTGCTAGGGCCTCATGTGGTGGGCAGGTGCTCGTCCACTGAGCCACCCCAACCTATAAAAATTAAAATTTCGCGGACATAATAGGAAAGGAAACTAAGATGGAGGAAGCATTTGTAACAAATGCTTGAAATCTGTAAGAACACTTGTAGGTTTACAATAGAGCTCGTGAACATGGAAGGCAGAGATGCAGTGTCTTCAGAAGCCAATGCAGAGAACAATGTGGCAGAAAGCATGGACACATTGAATCCCTGACCATACTAGCGTTTCTCTGGTGGTCCTGGGAGCAACGCAGTTTGAGCATGCTGGGTGGACATGCTGCCAGTGCTGCTGTGCCAGCCCTCAGATTAATAAAAGCTGCCTGTGATCTCACAGCCCCACAGCTCCAGGCAGGAGGATACAAGTTCAAGTCCAACCTGGGCAACTTAGCAAAACCCTGCTCAAGAAGTCCTTTGAGGTGCAGCATAGTGTGAAGGCTCTGGTTACAGTCCTCAGTACAAGAGAAAAAAAAAAAAAAAAAAAAAAACTGTCAATATACCAAACCGACTGTCTCTGCGAGTACATTCCCCCAAAATAAAATAAATGGTAAAATACGAAACCATAGAAGTCTTCCATGACTGAAAATCTAGAAAAGCAAAGATTGGTAACAGTAACATGTGTTTGCCATCTTTGTCTCACCGTGCTGATCTTCATAACACTTAAAGGACGCTAGAAATGAGGGAAGGAAAAGGTAGCTCAGCAGAGGGCACCAGGCCTGCAGTGGCAGGCCACAGCAGAAGTACTGTGCGTGGCGCACCTGCCTGTGTATGTGACCTATGTGGGTAGACCTCACAGTCCTCCTGCCTCAGCTTCAGGTACAGTAGGGATTACAAGCCTGTGCCACTATATCCAACTGATTTGGTTTCTAAATGCGTGAAGCAACATTTGCCTCATTTGTCATAAGAGAAAAGCAAGTACACAAAGCACCACTTTTTTACAGTCACAAAACCATGGTTTATTGCCTCCTGCCTTAGTGTATCATAATGTCAGAAGACTGATGGAGAATCCAAGCAAGAAAAAGCACGTCAGACTCCAGGGAGCCTGCGAAGACGGGCACACGATGGCTGGAATCGGCATGCACGTCTGGGGAAGCTGGGCTGCCAGTGTAAGCCTGTCCTGGTCCGCAGCTAGCGCATGGACAGAGCCTCCCTGCCTGGCAGGACGCCCGCTTGCGGTCTGTGGAGAACTTCGCTCTGGCTTTTATTGCTGTTCCTTACTTCTGATTACTTAATGAAACAAACAGGCAGACACATGTGACAAACAGTGGAACCAAGCACAAAATCTTCACATTAGAACTGTGCCCAAGCCATTGTTCCACGTGTGCTATGCAGGGCTTTTCACGTTTGCTGTTGCCTTTTCATTTTGCCTGTCCTGAGATGGTACACACTGCTTCACTGTACTTGGGCTGCCATCCACTTCATTGCTCAAGTCTGTCTTACTAGAGTGGCCCCTCGCTTAGCATGGCGGCAGCTATGTTCCAGACATGCTTGCCGTAAGTGAAAATCAGCGGAGTGTAACAACACATATATACATACATGCATACATACATACATAAAAAGGCTTTACAAACCCCACAGTCTCATAAAACTTTCTCACACTTTTAAGAACACTAATGTTCTTAACCATTTTCTAAACTCAAACCTATGTAATTTTAGCAACATGTATACTGTACTGTACTGCAAAATCCCATGATATAGTGAAAAATCCTTGATAAATGTCTTACTCTTCTCTCATTGCTGGGACAAATACTCAATACCCAAAATGAAGGAAGGAAAGGTTTATTTAGCTCAGTTACTGGAGGTTTCAGTTCGTATTCGACTGGCCCAAGGCTGAGTGGAACAGGGCAGAGAGCATCCAGGTCATGGCGGGACAGCAAGAAAACGGCGACAGAGGAAGCTGACCAACCAGGGCAACCGAGAGAGACTGTTTTTCTCTCTCTCTTATATTACATTCAGGCTCTCTGCATCAAACCACTCATGTGCTGCTGGCTCTGATATTCCCATAAACTTATGTACATTTAAGTTGTTTTTGGAGACAAGGTCTCACTGTGTAGCCCAGGCTGGCCTTGAACTCATAACAATCCTCCTGCCTCAGCTTCCTGAGTGCTGGGGTTACAGGTGTGTGCCAGCACACCCAGGTAGATTTAACATGTAAGTGCACTGAAAGACAGAGAATTAACGTGTAGGATTTTGGCAAATGTTTCTATGTGACATATTACAGAACCATAGTCTCTTAAAATGAATTTAAAATTTTACATGCTTTCATCAAGTTATTTTTCAAAAAGGTAATTTGTTATAAAAGGTCAGCGTCTCCTATTAAACCCTACTGAACAGAACAAAAATAAATTCCTTCCCAACAGGTCAAATTTTGTTTAGTCAGTAACTCAACTTCCTTGGGTAACAAGCTGTAAAATTAAAAACTTGAGCAGTTTTACACTGTCACTGGAGAGGAATCTGGGAAGCTTATGTGGCTAGAAGTCCTAGAAGATTCATGCGGCAAGAAGCATTTTGAATGTAAAGTTTTGTCCTGAGTATGGTGGTCAGTGAGTAAGAACTTAACGCATTTACCAGATGACACACAGGCCATATGAGATTGGGCCTTTCCAGTTAGGAAGGTCACTGTCAGTTTTACAACTGATGGTTTTATAATGGCTCCTTGTGATTCTGATGGTCATTATCAAAGTATAATGCAGGGAGATACGTCCACACAAAGGCAGAGTAGGCTCTTAATGAGAACCCTGACAAGCCCCTCTAGAATGATGAGATTGTGTGTAATTGGTGTCACGATCAATTACCGTCCAGCCCGTCATGAACATCGAAGAGGGCTGGCCCTAGAGCTGGCCTCGGGACGTGGCGCGGCTGCCCTGCTTATGCTGTCGCTGAGACAGGAGGGCACATTTCTGGTCAACATCCTCATGACCTCTTTTGAAGTCTATTAAATTAATGACTCTGTCACATTGTTGATCGCTCCCAACCTCAGTTTTCATCATAAATGTTTGGGAACCACATGATAAAGAATAGGTCTTTTAAACACTTAAAAGTCCTTGATATTTAGTAAATTACCTTATTGTGTGAAAAATAAAAACTGCGAACTTAGGATAGACATATATGCAAGCTTTTTAGTGATGGTGCCCAGGTGATTTCAGTGTTTTAAAGGGACCAATTTCCCCTCTGCCCGCAGGTGCCCATGGGCCATGTCTGGTTAGAAGGTGACAATCTGCAGAACTCCACAGATTCCAGGTACTACGGACCGGTCCCTTATGGACTGATAAGAGGACGCATCTTCTTTAAGGTACATTTTTCTCCGTGGAATGTTGGCTGTATTCATTCTCAGAACTGCAGAAAACGAAGTAACTGTGCCATTCTCAGGCTAGGGGGGCTTCTGGGAGTGCACCTAGCCCTCATGCACACTGGCCCTCACTTGGTAGCGTGCTACCTGTCCACTCACAGAGGTAGGCAGCTGAAAGGTGATTCTTATAATCCAATTTCCATCCCTTAACCGTGGCCTCAAAGCTGAGATTCGCATTCTGCCAGGTCTTCACTGTCTCTCACCGTCTCCTGTTGGCACCAGCCTGGGGACAAGCATCTGCCCAAGAGCAGCCCTGGCTGTGCGCGGAGGGTGAAGGGCCTTGGACTGGCAGGAGGTGGGTAGGCGCGGCTGGTTGCAGCAGCAGGGTAACTTGCCTGTTAAACTTTCCACATCTTAGACATACTCTGCACACAAGTTCTTGCACCTCTGAAGGTTTCAAACTTAGTCATTTAAATACACAAAAAATGAGACTCCTTAAGTCTCACTCTGGCAAAAATGTACTGACAGCTGATGAGTGGGAAGGAAACGCCACTGACCACGGAGAAGGGGTAAGAAAGAACGGGAACGTGGCAAGGACAGAGCTTCGCATTCACTGACTGTCTCCGCCTCCTGTGGATTTTCCAGATCTGGCCTCTGAGTGACTTTGGGTTTCTTCGCGACAGCCCCAATGGCCACCGGTTTTCTGATGACTGACATGCGTGTATTCTTCCAACCTGATGACTGCTGGGCTGGTGAATTTATGACTAAAGCCGAAGCCATTCTCCTTACCAATAAATGATTTGCTATTCACTGTTTTTTTTTTTTTTTTTTTTTTTAATTCTTAAACATCATAAGCAACACTCTGAAAGTTAGTTCAAAATACCAGGATAAAAATATAAGGCACAGTAAGTTTTTCATCTAAATTTCACAGTGATAAACATTTTTGGGATGACAATGACTACCTCACTTTGGAAGTTTGAGTGTGACAGGTCCAGTAAAGCTGAAGTGAAAGGCACCCTGCTCTTCTTGAAGGTGCTTCGTGCGCCAGCTCCATTTCCAGTCAGCGGGCATCTGCTCCACAGGAGCCCAAGCCCCGGCAGCTGAGCTAGGGAAGGCCCAGCCACAGCAGGGGCCTGGCAGGGCTCTAAATGCACTGGGCCCTCCACCACGTACAGGGAATGCGAAGCGCAGCGATGCCTCAGTTGCCAACCACAGTCTGACCCAGATGCGTGTCTGGACACCACGAAGTTCAAGAACCGAGTGTGTCTGAAAAGCCAAGGGGCTGGCTCTGAGGCCCCAAAGCTGTGCTTACAAATTCCCCTTTCCAGGACTTTAATGTACAGTGGGAGACTCTGACACATCCAAGCACAATAAACACAGTACACTAAGTATCAAAAGAGTAAGTCCATCCAGGTCTTTCCCTGGCTCCTGACGCCAGAAGCTGGGGGAGAAACGTGTTTCAGCGTGGGGAGGGTGTCCAGAAGACCCCCAGCGTATGCTTCTCTGGGTCTTCTATCTTTTCTCACAACTCATCCAACAAGCAGAACTGAGAGGCAGCAGGTTCACTGCGGGGTCGCAGCTGTGTGGCCGCCTTGGAGCCAGCCACCCCAAGGATGCTGCTCTGCAGGCTCCTGTTCCCCCCACCTCACGCGGCACCCTGCAGGCCCCACCTTCAGGCTACAATCTGAGGATCCTCCCCCAGACTCTGTGGAGGGGGCTGGCAGGGTCCTGGGGCATGCTTTAGTACAGTCTCTGAGGGAGTCGAGTTTGGGGTCAGGAGCTTCCCTGCCATAAGGATACATGCCCCACCCAGCTCGTCCTCCGCACCTGGGGGAGTGGGAACACTATCCTTACGGGCAAGCTGTTCCGCAGGTGCTTCCTTACACTAGGTCCAGACAATTCCTGTGCACTTAGTGAACCCACGCTGTTATTTATGCGTGAGTCCCACGGCTATGTCCCCATGCTGGACTTCTCCTTGTGTAGCTAGCCCATGAGGCATAACATCCATTTTATCATAAAGGTGTGTTGTGTGTATCATACTCACGTTTATTTCTTAGAATATTTTATTGAATTATTCTTAATTTTATGAATTTTATTAAATAAGTACTTAATAGGAAAGGTATCGACAAAAATAATGACTTTTAATGTTCGTACACCATCAAAAATATCAACTGTTTTTTGATGTGCTGTCCAAAGAACAGAAATAAATTGCTATGTAAAGTACGATGAAGCCGGGTGTGGGGGCGCACGCCTGTAATCCTAGCACCTGGGAGGCTGAAGCAGGAAGATCAGTGCAAGTTCAAGACCAGCCTGGGCTACAAAAGTGAGCTCAAGGCCAGCCTGAACTGCATAGCAAGACCCTGTCTCAAAAAGACAAAATAAAACAAGTACAATGAAAACACCATAGAACTCTACCAAGAAAACCTTGCCTTCATGCCAGCTGCAGCCCACGCACAGAGCCTTGACCGAGCGCACACGGGTTGCTCTCCCAACCTCTTCGTAGGGTGTACTTGCCATCGCAGTGGCCTTGCCATCGTAGCACGAGGTTGTTACATTATACAGTGCAATTAAGAGGAACACAAAATACCAACAAAATGCTTTAAATGGATTGCACATTTAGAAGAAACATCAACATCTTTACATCAACTGTATTCTTGCTTAGAAAACCTAAAATACAACATCAGAATAAAAACCAGTGTGAACTACAGGGTAAATACAAATAGAAGTTTATCACAGAAACAATCTTTGCTTCAGCTACCACACCCCAGGCAGGCTTCACATAGGACACCGACACGTTCCACACTGACGTATCAGTGATGGCACCTTGCTCTTCTGTCTTTTCCTGTGGGGCAGTTGAGAGCTTTTTGGTTTTCCCCTTGCACTCAGTCTTTGTGATACTGAGCTTGCCTGTCCATCTGTCAGCTCACCTGGGTGCTCCAACATTTTTTCTGCCTAGTTTCCTGAGCTGAAATACTTTGGTTTTCCTCTGCTGTAAATGATCTCTTATGGCTCCAGTCCATCTTCTAAGAAAATTTGTCTGTGATACTGGTATTCATTTTCTTCTTTGCAAACGTCAAACTATGCCACATGTTTAGGATCAAGTAAAACGACCATTAGCCAGGGCTTTGTGTTCTAGTGAGACATAATTGCTAAATAAAACTCATTACCAATATCTCTGCCTTTGGTTTTATTGTCAGGAAGTTTGCATTTCAGGCTTCTGTTTTGGTGAGGTTGCCCTTTCCTATTTCCATCCTGATGTGTTATGATTTGTGTCTAGTTGTCCCTACAAAGCCTCATGCAGTCATGGGGTGACTTCTAGAGTTTGTGATTAATGATTCAATGCTGAGATTGTGGGCCTGGGTGCTCCACCCTTCCTGGGACAATAATCTGCATCACAGTGTAAGGAGAGAGGCTTGCTTCTGCTACCATAGCCGCTGTCCCTCCCTTGACTCTTTGCTGTTTTCAGCTGCAGAGCTGCCCTCTGCCCTGTGCCCGTCTTGGAGCCAGCTGAGTACAAACTGAAACCTCCACTAACTGTGAGGTACACAAACCTTTCCTTCCTTAACTTTGGGTGTCAGGCATTTTGTCCTAGCAACTAAGACATGGTGCTATGTTGACATCAGCAGAACCAGTTTTTTCTTTGCCATACATAGGCCAATGTTACATCTTTCTGAAATCCAAAGACAATATTATACAATTGTTTTGAAATCATAACATTTCATTTGGAATTTCTACTTCATTTCTGCGGTCAACCTGTACTGTTGTCAACCTGTACTGTTAGGAAGTGTAACCGCAAGTGGAAATCAGAGTATCAATTGTCAAGTGTCACATTCTGACTAGTTTGGAAGATGGGAACACGTCTGTTCAGAACATCCTTTTGCTAAGGACTATATGAAGGAAGACCTGGTGGCTGAGTTCCAGGATGAATGTCG
Organism: Myocastor coypus; assembly: GCA_004027025.1. Classification (NCBI taxonomy): domain Eukaryota; kingdom Metazoa; phylum Chordata; class Mammalia; order Rodentia; family Myocastoridae; genus Myocastor; species Myocastor coypus. Next base: position 46,152 of record PVJA010000548.1, on the reverse strand, counting down.
AAACTGAAATCACAGCAGGTCTTCACACCTACAAGGGCATACATTTTTACGTATTATACTGAAGGTTTTTTGAAAGTTTACCACCAGAAGCTATAGCGACCATGAAATGCTTTGAGAGGTTCATCAAGAGTCATTATTCAGATGTTATACAAGCTGCTTAAGAGTGACCCACTCATCTCTCAAATCACAGCAGATAGCCAGATTGAGTTCCTTTTCTTTCTTAGCAGGTGGTTTCATCATCAAAACTCAAGTCAGTTTTGAAGGGAACCAAATGTCAGGTGTCACTGTTATCCTGCAAACCTCGTTTGCAACCCATTACTTTTCCCTAAGTCTTTTACATTCCCATGATTGCCAATGGAAAGCCCTGCTAAGTGCAGCAGCCGTATGAACGCTTTCATCAGCTCATGAGGGGTCATGATCACAACAAGCACGCTCCCTGGTAGCGCAGTTGGCACCCAGTGTTCGACTTGTATTTCAGCATCTGTTGTTTCATAACATTTTGTAGCATCTCATTTGCTACAATTTCCAACACTAAATTGCAGTGCTGGCATTCTGTTCAATGGGTTTCGCCTCCGTCACTGTACTTGCAAACGTAGTTCTAACGCTGGACTCTCCCACTTGGTTGCATGACCATTTCTGCTAGTCAGTATGTACCCACTGCTGTTTTTTATCATCTGAATCAAGGTCTGCATTCTCCCTATCTGTGGCTCATTTCACTCACAGGAACTTTGGATCACATGACCAACGTCAGAGTCATTGCCATTATCATCATCATCCATGCATGAGTAATGTGATGATTCACTTTTGACTTGCTCAAATCTTGCAGATCTGGTTTTTCATTTGCTATTAAATTAAAACTGAGCTACTCCTACCAGAAAAAAAAAAAAAAAAAAAAAAAAAAAAAAAAGAAATAATAATAATAATAATAATAATAATAATAAAATAAATCCTAAGAGTGCAGAAATTTAGCAAGAAGCATATCCTGGTAGTGCTTACCCACTTGCTATCCATCCACCCTGGGTGAGTGCACTGCACAGATGGGCTTCTGCTTTTTGCAGCACAGCTACCATGCATCACACCCACATTCCCTTTCTGGTAAGATACATGGTGACACGACAGAAGAGTGATGTGGGTGTATTTTACCCCATGATGCTCAGGTAAACATATGCAAACCTGTTAGCATTACGTGAGTAAGCCCCTCTTTGACACTTTTGCAGGTAGCTTACCATTAGTTACATCAAGTGGGTAAACACAAAAACTGCTTCCTATATCACTCAGGGGCAGTTACTGAGTCATGTAGCTAGCTCCTATTATGCTGAAGTATGAACCTTGAGTAGAAACATAGGGGATGAGTTGAAACTCAATAAATGTAAGTTTTCAGAATGGTACATCTTTCTCCAGTTTATGGCCTTGAAATGCCTTTTCTTCTTTAGTAATGAAAGTCCTATTGGGCATTTCCTTCCCCAAAAGCCTAGCTTAGTCACAGCTCAACACTTGCTGGGAAACAGACTCCTCAGCCTCCCGTATCCAGCAAGCCGCACCTCACGTTCACTGGCTTGCCTTCTGCACATTCAACCCGTCCCCATGCCTCACTATACTGTGTATACCTGTTTTCTATTGGAAACCAGCTGTGCTAGCTGTCTACTTCAAGCTGCTCGGCACTGGCTCTAGGAACATTTTGAGCAAATCATGGTGTGTTTAGCCTTCCAGCATCCCTGTCTCAGGTACACTGCTGCTATGCACTTGTCTCTCATCCCAACAGCAAAGGCTGCCTCTTCCCAGATCTGCTTTCCGTGACCCGAGTTCTGCCTTAATTGCTTAATCACTTCACACCATTTGCTATGTTAGCCACTTTAATCACATTTTTTTCGAAAGTGTTGTTAACATCAACCAAGCCATGTTATAGTCAACTGCTACATCAGACAAGCAGCAACCTGATTCAAATTCACAATGATTTTTTTTTTAACACTATTGTTTTCCAGTTTTCTTAACTTTACTATCACTTCGTTCAGGACCATGGTTATGATACTTTATGCAAATAAAGCCCCTCAGAAAAGCACAGTGCTGAGTGTGCTAGCACACTCACACAAGTACTGTGTGCTGTCTGGGCAGAGGGAGCTGCCCTGAAGCCTTGTGTCTGACCACGGCTAAACACAACGCGTGATACACTCTCGGCTCATACAAATGGGTTTTTTGCTTGTTTTGTTTTTATAGTACTAGGCATCAAACTCAGGACTATGTGCCTACCAGGCAGGTGCTTATGGTGCAGAGCTATCTCCCTGGCCCTTCACACAAGATTTTGCAAGCCAAATTTTCCACTCAACTATCAGGCGAAGTTCTGAACACCAAGCAGATTTTTTTATTTTGCATATTTTTCTGCTCAAATGGTGGAGACATTGGGCTCTGGAGCCATTTAACATGTAAGGCAGCACTGTACACAGAAATAAGGAAACACTGCCTGGTGCTCGCTAGCCCACAGCTACATGTGATTCAAGCCTGTGCCATCGTCCCAGAAGTGATTCCTTAATCTCAAGCTTCTAGAGAAAGAAAGGAAGGGAAGCAGCCTCCTCAAACCGAGCTTCCATTCTCAGCACCGCACTTGCAGACATGGCGCTTCTCCAGCTGCTGCCTCCCCTTCACCCGAAGGTGCAGGCTGCCTCCGCCCGGCTGCCCTTCCGCAGCAGGCAAGTCTCTCAGATCAGAACCCAAGTCTCTGTGAAGGCATCCTCCACACCACAGCCAACAGAACAGACGTGCTCATTTCGAAAAGAAAATTCTTATTTTCCAAGGAGCAAACGAAAGTTTTCAGACACCAATCCATAAAGTACAAATTACAATTGAAGTCTTTTCTTTGGCAGTCTAGAAATGTGAATTCCAAGTGAAGAAGTTCATTTTCTATTACTCCGTGGTGGCCCTGGAGGGCTGACAGCAGCCCTTCCCTGGAAGCCCACTTTCAGAGAAGTGCTGGCTCAGGGCCGGGCCTCCACCACGGCCCTACTCAGCTGTCATGAAGGAGCTCCACCATCAGCGAGCACGTGTCACAGGGAACCAGGCCCGCAGCTGGTGCCTCCTGCTCACAAACGCTGTATCTGCCACCACACCGGCAACTCAGAGAGAAGGTGCGCTCACCTGTGAAGAGAACAAAAGAATGCTTCAAATGCCTGGGACGAGCAACTACTTTGTTCACACCATAAACAGCAGCCAGTTCTGTAGACACTGGGAGACAAAAGGAGGCAGCTCAGGAATGACAAGCGGGAGCATGTCCCAGGTAGGGGCAGTGCTCCTACACACTGATCTACAGAAGAACCTACAGGCACAAGGAACTGGGATCAGGTACTCAGAAACAACCTACAAAACTCACTTGAAGTTTTCTATCTTCCTAAGACGCCTGTAAATTTGTGATGTGATTCTTCTCACTTGTGCATCTGTGTAAGATGCTACAGTGAAGGAAAAAGAGGTCTCACTTGAAAGGCACATGACGCTAGCCAGACACCATGCTTCTGAGCTGCTCTCTGGGACGGAGCTGAGCATCTGGCTGCTTCCCACACGGGCCCGTTCCTCCAAGAACAAGTGGGCAGTGTGCACCCCTCTACAGTGTTTACAGGGGTGGAGAAGCCACTGGGAAAACCTCAGCTGAGACATCCAAGCAGGTGAAAGGGGCTTCCTGAAGTCTGTGACCTCCCCGGAAAGCCCAATGCTCATGTGCTTCGGCTGCAAGAACCTCGTCCCTCTCGCCTTTGGTCCTACTGTCTCTGGAAGTGTCCCAGCTGCTGCAGTGTTCATGACCGCAGCATCCACGTGACCACTACCAGGAGTAAGTGTCAAAGGGCTCACGATTTCTCACCATCAGGTCTCTTCCCGTTATCCCTGAAGGCGAGTTGCATTTCCATCCCGACAGATGTGGGGGATCCCGCTGCCTCCCACTTGCTTTTTGTCAGGTTCAGCCTTGAAAAAGCTAGCACTTCAGTGAGCCAAGTGGACCTGCTCCGTTCATCAAAGAAAACAGTGAATCCAGTCAACCAACCCTGCTTTGTATGCTCCACAAAGAAAAACAGCCTCGAATGCAGAAATGCAAACAAACCTCTTCCTGTCGAGGGCAACACACATGCTGCAGCACATTTTCAAACAGAATTGTTTCACTGCTAAGTTGTCTAAAAATACACATATTCTAACCATTGATTTCCTTAGGTTAAATCTCTCCCTCTTGTTTTCTTACCACTTCAGTGAACACTGAGAAGAAATTCGAGGTGACATGTACTTAGGGATGCAGAGGACACATGGGTTACTGTGGGTTTTGTCACTTAGAATTCCAAATGTTAAGAACTCGCATCTTGTGGAAATTTCTTCTTACACTTCTGCCATCCAGTTCTTAAGAAAGTATTAATTTTGCAAAAACGGTCCATTTAAACGGGAGATCTGAAGCCGCACAAGGAACGGAGGAACCAGGCAGCGGCTCTCTCAGCACCCCCAGTCTCGGCACATGCGCACCACTGCAGCCTCGCAGCGAGTCTCCTTTCTTGCCAGGGTCATCTGTAAACGACCTGAAGGGCTGGAAACACTGATCCATTTGTCCACTTTGTGTTTTGTTCTTTCCAACTGCAACAGTTAGTTTACATGATGCGTTTCTACATATTCCTGCAAGAATAATGGCTTCAGGGGGCTAGGGAAATAGCTCAGCGACTTAAGTGCCTGCCTGGAAAGGGCAGGTTCAGAGTTGAATCCCCAGTACAAGAATAATGGCTTCAAGAACCTTGGCTGTTCTTTATCTGAGGAAGATGAGGATATTTCCATTTTTTACAGTAATTAAGCTCTTAATTTAAATAAGCATCCAAAATCTTCCACACTTCTAGGGTGCGCTGATCCACCAGCTGTGCCCCAAATTCTTATACACCATGAAGCGTGGCTTGGACAGCCCAGCCATGTTTCCTGCGGCATGTTTCCTCTGTGTTGGACTTCTAACTTTCATCAGAAAGTGTGTATTTATTGACTAAACGAATGCTTCAACCACCGGCCAGTATTTTTAATTTTAAATAAAAATTTAAAATTATATTGGTAGTTAACTTCAAGAATGGATTTAAAGCAATCCTCTTGGTTATCTGGGTCTCCAGGGAATGGCCTTTCCTCCTCACACGTGCCTTCTGTCAGCCATGCCAGCCCATGGCCACTGTCTGGGCCTCCCCAGGGCTCCTCCTGCTGGCTCTGAGGAGACTGTGGCCCCAGAGAACCCTGGTCATACAGAACCTCAAGGTTCCCAATTATTCATCTATAGACAAAAATTCCTATCTAGGATGTCACTGGAGTGGGGCAGGGCAGAACAATCCTATGAGGAAAACATAACTGCTTTCTAGTTTTGTTTGATGCAGATGCCGTTTATTTAAAACCAGTATTTGTTCCCAGTTTTTTTTTTTTTTTTTAACAATTTGCTTTTCTAAGTGGCTTATAACCAACTTTTTTAAAGCACTAAATTAAGAATTTACCATTAGAAAAGCAAGCAGTTTCAAGGCCAGAGCTCTTGCCAGTGAAGCTGGACAGGAACTGCCCATGGCTTCCAGTAGGAAGCTGTCTCCTCACGCAGCAGTGCCAGCCCAGACTGGCTCAGAGAACACCAGAAGAATGTGAAAACTAAACCAGAGTCAGTGCAGCTCTAGCAGGAAGACAGCACAGCTGCATGATCAAGGCAGGCACAGACTTCCTTCTCCTCCGAACAGGTCATGAAAAAGTGAGAGAACAGAGGGAAAAATGAAGTCTCCTGTAGAAGACACTGACATTAAAACCCTGGTTTATGGTTCCATATAAAAAGAAAGCCACCTAAAATTCTACTGTGAATCCATCTCACCAGTCAACACCCAAAGATGAATGGCAAAAATCATTCTTTTCCATACTGCAGACAGCAATGTAAAATCAAAAGTAGTAAAAACACATGAAAATAAATTAGAACACCAAATAATGTGAAATGAGTCATGCAGAGGCCATCAATAAATGCAGTTAGAGGGCCCAGCGGGATGGCTCGGTGGTCTAAAGTGCCTGCTTGGGAAAGCTTGGGCGGCTTCAGGGACCGCAGTTCGATCCCCGGCACCACATGCTGCGCCAGCCCTGCCCTCGGGGTGGCCTGAGCCGGCCATAAAAATGAGTGAATAAACAAACAAAGGTTCTGAAAGAAGAAAAAAATAAATAAAATAAAAAAATAAATAAAAATAAATGCAGTTAGAATTAAACAAAAGAAGCCAAACAAAAGCATTTATGAATGCAAAGACATTTACTACCTTTTCAATATTTTCCAAATTTTTGTGTTTTTTCTTTTATTAAAAAAAATTCTCTACTATATGTGTTTATTATAAATAAGACAAAAGAGCCGGGCGTGGTGGCGCACGCCTGTAATCCCAGCATTCGGGAGGCTGGGGCAGGAGGATTGCTGTGAGTTCGAGACCAGCCTGGGCTACAAAAGTGAGCTCAAGGCCAGCCTGAACTGCATAGTGAGACCCTGTCTCAAAAAGACAAAAAATAAAACAAATAAAAAATAAATAAGACAAAAGGAAAAAAGATAACTCCAACCTTCGTTCCAAGACATTTCCTCCAGATACACGTGTGCATGTACTGGTCCCACACTTCTGAGCTCATCTTCTGTAGAACAGAAAGAACAATGTGTCATTTTGATACCTTCGCTGTGAAGAAGCCCTGGAACGGCCACTCCAGCATGGTCACTACAGTTCTGACTTTACCATCCTGACAGCAATGTGAAGGTTATAAGGTCTAGAACCATCAAAATCTGTGCTGCTTGGTGACTTTTTGGTAATCAGCTAGTAATTTCTGCTTTGCGAGACACTGGAGAGCCGGGTCAAGTACGTTGTATCTCACAAAGAAGGCAGTATGGATGGCATGGGTCACAACAGCCATCTTAAGCTTGGGAAGGGACGGGAGTGACCTCTTCCTCTACTTGAGGAGCTGAAAGGTGCCCTGACATGCTAGCCTCTGCTGGGAGAGGGGTTGTTAGGGAAAAGGTAACACAGGGTGAGGTCCTACTCCCACATGACTGGCAACTTTCTAAGGAGAGAAAGAGAAGGGTCTTCACACAGGTCCAGCCTAGGGAGGAGAGGCAGGAGTCCAGGAGAAGCGTGCACTTCTTGCTGAAAAGCCACTGTGGATGGGAAGCAGTTGTCACTGTTTTTAAAGGCGCATTCTGTTTCCTGTGTGCTTGTATTGTTCTTCTAGAAGTCAAGGCTTTAAAAAAAAAAAGCTATTAAAATCCAGCCCCCACTCTGGTGGGATTTTCTCAAGCTGTCTCACTAGTCTCTTCTTCACTTCCTTAGAATGCCTCCCTTTGTTCCCTTGTGCGAATGCCTGCAGTTTAATTATATTTAATAACTGCCTGTTCAAAATTTATTGGTGAGTTACACAATTTTAAAATAGATGTTAAGATTATACAATATTTTGAACTCACCATGGTACTCTATTAAGGTACTGCCAATATTACACTACTTCATATTTACTGGATACTGACAGTCTCCTGAACTGTTCCCAAGCTCCACACAGATTGGACGTTGTGCAGTGAGTGAACACAGCAGAGTCTGTGTGTGTGCTTATGCATTCCTGGACAGAGCCATCTTGCTTCTGGGCAAACATGCACTGCAACTTCTTATGAGGCCTGCGGTAGTTGGCTAGGATGGGGAAACGTAATTGGAAGGGGTAAATATGCTTTGAAAAGCCCATATAGGGCCAGCCAGATAGCTCAGCAGATTAAAGCACCTGCTTACCAGGACGGGGCTCAATCCCCAGTGTGCTTTGCTGGCCTGCCCTGGGGTGCACCTGAGGCAGTGACTGAGACTGGGTGTGGTGGCTGAAAACAGGAGATGAGTCTGATCTGTGTAATGAGACCCTGTGGACCCTGTACTAAATACATTTTTTTTTAAAGCCCATTTAGGGTTTAAAAAAAAAAATAGGACTCCCTAGCATACAACCATGTTGTCCCTCTTCTAGGATAAGCATTGTGTTTACACACATCTCTGGCAAGGTTGAAAGCAGAGCATACATAGATGACAAGAAAAGCTGGCTCTCGTGCTAAGGGTCCTGGACACCTGGGACGCTCACTGCGACACTTGTATTTTCAAACACTCGGGGGCAATCACTCCCAAACACAACCACCCTGCGCATCACCTCTGCTCAAATGGGAAGTGACTGGGAGTCTCCGTGGCTAAGGCAGTGTCCCACCCACTCAGCAAGGGCTTCTCCATCCAGATGTTCAACTTTAGAGGAGCTGCCTACTTCCTGGTTGAAAGATCAAGTAAACTGGACACAAAGTGCTCAGCACCTTGCCAAAGGTCAGAGCTCAGAGAACACATTAAAGCATTCGCATTCTGCCACTGTCTGAGCATCTGTAATTGCTGAATACCCAGTTATTCAACACCTGGTGCACACAGCCCAAGTTTCTAGTTTACCAATCAGCATGTGACATCCAGAAGTGACCTATACTACGCAGCTGGCTGCCTGTCCAAAGAGCTTGGCCAGGTGAGGGTCCCTAGGGTGCTAGGGTGGAGAGTGCAGCTGCCTCTGGCTACAAGGGGCACACTCTGACCAAGGACCTCCCGCCCACACTCAGGTTCCTGTACTTCTCCACGTATGCTTTACTTCCACAGTTTTAAAGTTAGAATTAAGACTAGTGACTGTAAAGTCTCAGAAACATCCTTCAGGAGGAAAGCGTGTGTTCTGTGACCGTGGGTACAGCACCATCCCAACCACTTCTCAAAGCAAGTGGGAGTGACTCGCCCAGGGGAAAGGGACTTGAGGGTGGCATGAGGAGCAAGCAAGGTGGCCTAAAGAGGGGCTATGGGCAGCAGGGGACAGCCGGGACCCTTTGTGGACCAGCAGGTATCCCATGGGCAGAGCAGATCCACCCCCAACCCAGCCCAGCCCAGCCCAGCCCAACAACAAGGGAGGCGCAAACAGATCAGTGTTTGGCGTCCTTTTCTTTTTAAACAATGATCTTCTGCTAGTCTACTGTTGTGATTATAATTAAAAATGTAATTCTTTCCTATCCACTGAAGGAGCTCACAGGAATGCTGTAATTAGCTTTGATAATTGTCTACTAATCAGGCATGGCATCTTCAAAACATAAATTATTTTCCTTTTGTAGGATTACATATGATAATTTTGCTCATTCCAAAAGAACAGTTTAATAGGTGTCCCGAAATGTCAGTCTTAGCTCAAAGTTCTGTTAAGAGGGCACTACTGCAAATGGTGAGAAAACTGACTTAGATTAAAAAGAAAAGAAAAGAAAAAAGAGAACTGACTTAGTGATTTAATCAAAGGACCAGATCCAAGTCTTTTTCATCTGGAATCTCTGCTACAGAATGGTAATCACTATTTATAAACAAGAAAACCCTCCAGCCATTGGGCAAGCAAGGCCCCACCTGGCCCTGGCCAGTCCAGTGACACTGTAGGTCCATTCCCTGAGGGAGACAGGGCCACTTTCTCTAAGGCACCTGAGTGCAGGAAGTCTGTCTACCCCCCATGCTGTGCAGTGCGAGCGGCCAAATACGCGGATGAGAGCTACCAAATCCACTCTTCCACAGAGAAAGCAGTGCATTATAGTGAGAGGGTCTGAGAATATAATGATAAAATCAAATAATTTATGTGGCTACTTGAAAAGGAATCTTTCAACTCTTAGAAGCGTCGGCCCTTGTGACCTGTGTTCCATTGGATTTGTCTGACAACAAGAGGGCAAAGAATTCCGGGGCTCCATTGTCTCCGCAGTGGGAGCCAAGAAAATACTGGCAGGACTCATCAGAGAGGTTTACGAGCCTGCAGTTCAAAGAGATTAAAAGGGAGCTCTCGGAGACTCTTTCGCACCGAAGAATAACATTAAATAACTATTAGCAGCTTGGCTCGGTCCAGCTTACCAGAGCTCTCGCTGGGGCATTCACCACTTTCTAAAGGAGGAAAGGCTTTTTCAGCTCCATTTGGGAATCAATAAATATTTCTCACTTCTTACCAGACAATGGAATTCCAGTCTTTTTCAACTTCCTCCTAATGACAGTAAAACTTCTACAACAGCTCTGTTTAATGTCTAAACTATAGCTCTAATCCCAGGAAACTTTCTAACTGTAGCTACAATATTTAAAAAATTAAAATACAAAACAAATAACAACAAAAAGCTATGAGAGTTTAACTTCACTCATTAAAAGTCCCTTTCACTCAGACAATGGCCCAAAGATCAAGTCTGTCTGCAGCTCTGTCCACATCATTCATGTGTGGCAGTGTCACACGTGACCACCACTCTCCCTGACATGCTTTCTCTCACCAAGTGCTCCACTGTGTTTTATTTTTATGCCATTTCAAATGCCTCAAGTTTAAAGACACATGTGTATGTGGATGTCAGAGGAGAACTGTGTCCTCCAGGTCTAACACGTATCTCGCCATCTAAAAATCAAGTAACTTAAAGCCCTGTACACAGCTGATGCAGCTGGGTCTCCCTTGGTGACCAGTGTTGGGACCTTGCTCAAAGACTCTATTCTCTGGGAAGACACAGTGTCCCCCTCACAGGGCACCGGAAGAGCACACACAGCACCCAACCACCTCCGGTGTCTGCTGACAGGCGCCCTGCATGGAGCAGCAGTCAGGTCCCGGACGCCTGGTCCCTGGGAGGCAGAGGCTGCAAGCTCCGCAAGAGTCTGTTGCTCTCTGTGAATGTTGGCCACCTTAGAACTGACCTGTTACTATCCAAGTCTATGTCACTTTCTAGCCACTCTTAGGTAACACAGAGCCAAAGGCTGGAATTGGAGCAGCTGCACAATAATGAATCCCACGGGTCAGATAAGTCGGAGGCTGGCAAGGTGCAGGCAGACAACAGGGATGACGCGCGCGAGGAGGCAGGATGCGGTGTCCAGGCAGCAGCCACAGGGCACTTTCTAGGTCTGCAAGGTGACAGCACAAGGCTGCTCTCCTGGGGGACCCTCAGCAGGCAGCCAGCACCTACCAGGATCCCAGGTCTCCAGGCTGAGGGGAAAAGTGACCTGTCTTGCTCTGGGCCTCTAATATCAAACAGCTCAGGTGGCCAGCAGACACTGGGGAAGGGGTCCCTCACAGCCCCACTTGAGGTCATCAGGCTGCTGTCTTCCTGAATGAGGCCCCCAGGGTTGTCTGTGTACCCCAGAGGTATGCCATCTTGCCACAGGTGCCCCAAGTTCAGCTCAGAATTCACGAAAAATGACCTGTCATGACAGAAAGCTGGCTGCACTGAATTCGCAGTAACGACACGAGTGGGTCCTGACAGCAAGAGGCAGGAGCCCGGGAAAGTTGTCCCCAGCTGTCGGCGCCAATCTTCTGCACCATTTCACACATGCACTTCCCAGAAAAATGCCACCAAAACACAGAGCCCTGATGCTTATCTTCAAGTTTTTACCTGAAGCAAATTTTTACAGCCAATTTTGAAATTCCTAAAAATCAAATGTAAGCACTAATATGACCCTAAAAGGAAACGCTAATCTAACTAACTCAGGTGTTTTAAGGTCAGCTTTCGGACATAATTTACATAATTGTCACCTGGCCTAAAGTCACCATATTTACCCACATCACCTGCTTCTAAAAGTATGTTATTTCCCCTTCTGACAGAGTGAATGGGTCTTTAGGACTCTTTCCAGGGAGAATTCTAATTATGAGCTTAAGCAATGATACGCTGGTTTAATTATCTGACACAGAATGGTGGTGGCATCCTCCTCCAAAGATGCCTTCTTATCTCCTGCTATCAGATAACTCACCCAAGTACAGGTGCAGTGGCTCCTCCCATACCCCCAGAGGTGGCCAGCTGTCAGCAAAGACTGCTCTTCTCTGCTGGGCTGTCCAGGGCCTAAAGCCAGGCTGTCATGGGCATCTCCAACTGAAAGGGGAGTCCAGTATCAGCAGGGCCAGTGGGGCCCAGGGGACCAGATGCATGCACGTCAAACACAGTGGCAAGGATTTTGAGTTCAGTCCACATTTGCTCATAATTTAATCTGGTTCTTCAGGTCACAGGGATAACTTAATTCATCAGCTGTGCCATACCACAGAGCCACAGAGACATCAGTAGAGACCTGTGTGTGCACACGTAGTAAGCCAAGGAATCCCAGTGCCTGTTACATTCTGTGGCACGCTTGTGGCATGTGTTGGAACACACTTAACATCTGCTAAAGCCCTTGCAAGGTTTCCAGAGGCACAGGCACCATGCATGTGAACACTTGCAAAATCCCAGCAGGTCTCCACAGTGCTCCTCTGCAGCGTGCAGAGCCTGCCCACCCTCATGCTTTCCAGACCCAGCAGCAGCCTTACAAACAGTAGGGTCAACGTGCCAACTGGAAGAACCGCATGCAGTTCACCAGTCAGCCCTGCCTTTAGTTCCATTCCCTGAGAACAGGAAATGCACACCTGCTTCTTACAGGTACCTGGCTCAGCCTGGCCAGCGCTGCCCCAGAGAGGAAAGAACACACAGACTTTACCTAAGGTGATCTGGCCCATGCTATTACTTTATAAGAAATAACCCATTTGAATATTTCTTTTGAGAAGCAAAGGAATACAAATGTCAAGAGCGCCTTTCAATTCTCTTCTGGAAAATGCTCTGGCTGGGGCAATACCATGGGGCTTTCCTCAGAGCAGAGCTCCCTGGTGAGCTGTAAGTATGAAAAAGGCTTTGGGAGCCACCATAAAGCGGCACTGACCTCCTCAGTATAAGAGAGCTGTTTTATTGTACATGGCTAGCTCGTAGCACCCAGGGAGCAAATGCTTGAAGCACACAGTACAAAAAGCAAGATTCACAATGGACTGTCACCATACACACAGCCCCTTGTGACAAAGCCCTGTCTGTGTCCCCAGGGTGAGCAGGAAGAGTGCTGTCTCCCTGCTCCCTAACAAACTGCCACCTTCACAACTCTCCCTGTTCTCCACTCTACATCAGTGCTGCTACGAGCTCAAGTTCAATTCTTCTCTGAGGAGCCAGTATTTAAAATGACTCAAGCAAAAGAAATCAAAATCAGTTCCTCATGAGAGCAAACTCATGAGGAAAGAGGTTCCTCATGAGATCCTCGATCAAGCAGCTCCATGTGGAAAACCTTAGCCCTGCATGCTCTCTTTCAATGAGGTCAACCTCCTCTCAGAACCCCAAGGGAGCGCTCGCCACGCCAGGGATCACAGGATGTCTTTAAACTCAGATGGAAGGCGCTAGAGCACCAGGAAGAGCTGTCCTTCTAGAGGCCTTCACTTTAGAATGACTCAGTTTAGCACCAATGCACCTGAAAACACTGGCCATGGGCGCTGCTACTATGGCCGTCCCAGTGCTCACCCGCATGGGGACGGTCTCACTGCGCATGGCTCCCCTGGACTTTACCTGAGTTCATCAATGCCCTGTGGCCCATGCCTGCAATCCCAGCTGCTACTTTAGAAGCTAAGACTGGAAGATCACAAGTTTCGGACCAACTTGGGCAACACAGTGAGACCGTGTCTCAAAATAAAACTTTGAAAGTGTTGGGGACATAAATCGAGTCTGGATGCAATCCCCAGAAGGAGAGGAGGAAAAAGCTTAAGCAGAGCACACAAGGCTCAAAGGAAACGCACATCCCCAACCCCTTTTCTGCATGTGCTACTTATGGTGCTCTGACTTGTACTGTCTCTGACCCCTTCCTTCCTGGATTCTATGCCCATATGAAGGCCAGTTTCCTACATCTGTCCATTACGGGCCCATTTACTACCTCAGCAAGAAACGTGTGGCAGTCTGTGGTGACTCCCTGCTTCTCTGATTCCCACATCTCATGAGATTCACTGATGTGGCTTTCATGCATGCAGGCCGTAGGGAGGGGACAGGAACACGGTGGGACTGTGGGGACACATGCTCTGCCCTCTCCAGGTAGACAGGGCTGCTGGAGACAACCTGGAGCAAGTGCATGCCTGGTGCTGTTCAAATCCCAGGAAAGCACACACACACACACACACAGCCCTGAGCCAGCTTATGCCCGGTGCTGTTCAACCCCAGGAACCTCCCACCCACCCCACCCCACACAGAGCCGAGGCCTCACTCTCATGAACAGTGCCACAGGTCATTCAGGCCGGAAGTCATGTCCTGGGAACCCAGCTTAATTTTAACTGTTGTGAACCAAGCTTAAAATGATGTATCTCTGGGCTGGCAGCTGGCCTGCTAGGCACCTGCTTAGGTAGATGCAGGGGCCATGGGGTTTGAGCCCCGCCTGCTGTGCTGGTCCGTCCCAGTGATTGAGACTGGGCATGGTGGCACAAGCCTGTAATATCAGCACTTGGGAGGCTGAAAGCAGGAGGATCACTCACTGACTGAGTTCAATCTGTGTAGTGAGACCCTGTAGACCCTGTCCTAAATACATTTTTAAAAAGGGACATATCCCTAATAGAGCGTATTTGTAAATAAGAGCACCTCTATGTTCTCTTCCAGAGGAACACCGAAAGCCCCATGTTCTCTTCCAGAGGAACACCGAAAGCCCCATCAGAGCCACACCTAAAAAATCAGTGTCAATACTCTAAAGGGACATATAGCAGGGTCTTCAATTTCTTTAACGGCATCAGCCTTTCCCTCAGCTGAGTAGGGCTGTTAACGCGCCACTGTGACGTCAAATGCTCCCTACAGGCACAGGCACTACAGCTGAAGGAACGATGCACACACAGCTCCCGGGGGAGCAGCATGCGGCCTCCACACAGACCTATGCTACCCTACAGTGCCGTGTTCAACCTGAAGCCTCGCCGTTCAGATCAGCGTCCTTGGCGGCAGCAGAAGCCTTCCTTCCCATCAGTCCCTGGGCTGGGTGGCAGGTAGGCGGGCCGGCCCGCAGCTGTGGGAGGGTCACCCTGGTGACAGGGTCAGCCCTCCATGCAGAGACTGCCCGTCACCATGAAAGGCACAGCACAGGTCCCCACACAAGGCTGAGGACTCCTGCCCCAAGGACAGGGCTGAGAGGCAGCCTACTGCTTCGCATGTCGGGCCTGACCTACATTCCTCCTGGCTTCCCCACAACGGCTTGTCACTGTGGTCAGAAGCTCTATTCAACGCAGCAATAGGACCACCCCGTGCCCTGGGTGGAGAGCGCCCTTCCTTCCTCGGGGGTGGCTTTGTGATGCATCCCTGTATTTCTCAAAGGGCTAGAAATGGCACACAGGCACACGCATTCAGCTGCTGCAGGAAGGAGCTGCTCAGCTGCCCAGGGAGCTGGGTGCAGCAGCTCCATCGGCTCCCGCGGGGCCAGTCACTGCTCAAGCCTGGCAGCCACCCCAGCCCGTGGCCAGAGGCCAGGTGAGCACACAGGGCCCGCATACCTACCGTGCCGCTGCAGGTCGTACTCCTTCCTTGACGCTTCATTCCCCAGAACCTTCCAGGCCTGGCCTACCTCGATGAACTTCTGCCGATGCTCCTCCAGCGTCTCGGCCGGTGTGCCCGCGCTCTGTTTGTCAGGGTGATACTGCAAGCAAAACCAGTGTGGTCGTGAGCGCCAGGAAGCTGTGCGTGCTGTCGGGCCAGACCACTGCAGGGGCACCAGCGAGGGCCCCCCTGGACGTGACCTGCCAGTCTGAGGGATGGCACCACAGCTGCGAGCACACGCTTCCACCTCCTGCCATGCACCGCTGGAAGGAAACCTCAGCCGGCCCACCTCCTGTGAAAGCCACCAGGGTACCACCAGAAAGAAGACATACTGGATGGTTCTGTGAGTGGGAAGTCCTGGTTCTGGAAGGTCCACTCTAGGGTGAACGAAACCGCTCTGGGATACAGGTAGGGACAGGCAATGGGAGGAGAGAGGTAAGGGCTGAGGTGTGCAGGGACTGAAGTGTTCCACGGCTCATTCCGATGGCAGTGATCTGGTTCCAGAGTTGACCAGACCAGGCCCTTGAGATGAGTACAAGTTACCAGTGTGTGCTGAGCCTACCCCCAAAATAAAAGCTTTTCACAAGTACCTAAATTTTGCAAAAATGATTTTAACACCACCGCCATCCCCACCCCATGCAGCACCCTTGTTGATACTGGAGACTAAACCCAGGAAGTGTTGAGCTACATGCACAGCCCTTTTCAGGATTCTGGGACAGGGTCTTCCTAGCTTGCTCAGGCTGGCCCTCAAGCGGAGACCTGCCGTAGCCTCCACAGCAGCTGGGAGGCGCAGACATGCGCTGCCACATGCAGTAACGCAGCCATAACAGGAAAATGAGGCGTTCTTCCAATCTTAATAAAAAGTACAAGTACAAGGAAAGCTTAGGCAACTGCGGGAACCACAGTCCCATCCCCCGGCTCCACATGCTGTGCCAGCCCACCCCACGTCACGTGGAGCCAGCCATTAAAAAAAAAGGAATAAAAAAAAATAAAAATTGTGACTTAGAGTCACAATTGAATTAGAGTCATTTATAGAAAGTTTTCTTATTTTGAGTGTACTTTGTCAATTCCAACACCTTAAAAACATTAGGTGTTGCTTAGTGTAGCTAAAGTATCTCCAAAACTGAAATGTAAATGTCATAATACTAAAAATACCAACAGTGATATCACCTCTGTAATACACTGTAACCGTACAAAAGAAGGTGTTCCCTATATTTCAACAAGGTGCATTTTACCATTCTCAAATGAAAGAACTTTATGACCTAAGTCACATTTTAGGCACATCTTTTCAATTTTGTAGTCTTCTATTCTTTAAATCCCCATGTCATTCATTCATTCATTCATTCATTTTAGGGAAGGGTCTTCAGGGTATTCAAGGTCTCACTGCTAGATAGGACTTGTAGTCATCCACCTGTGTAGAGCCTCCCAAGAGCGCCACTATGCCTAGTCTCAGCTGCCCTCTAGCATACCTCGGGGATGGGGCTGGCACGGGAGGCCTGGGGATAGAACCCCTAGCCCTGCGACTGCTTCCCCGTGCTTTAATCAGCTGAGCTATTTGGCCGGCCCCCCATGTCATTTATTGCTAAGAAAATCTGACAAAAATAAAAGATGAAGAAATCATATTAATGAAGAAGAAACATTCACAGTACCACAGAAGACAAGAAACGCAAAGGGCATTTTATGAGGGCCCTGGTAACTTCCTGAACTGAGCGTTTCACTGACAGTGAACACTTTACATTTTTAACAACGAACTCAGGATTCTCTTGCTCCTGGGCCGTAGACCCGCTGGCATGCCGGCAAGCCATGCCGGCTCCTGCTGAGCCGCACGTACCCAGACTCCCTGCTTTGTGCTGCCTGAGAGTGTACAGCCATACTTGGCCACCTGCGTCTTAATTTTAGATATTCTCTGCCTACTAAGTCTGGATACCTTTATACTGCCGGTGTTGGAGTGACTGTCGCAACATGTCACCCCGTTCTGGGACCCAAAACTCCAGCCTCTTGACTGCCACACTCTCTGGGCAATGACTACAAGCTGTACCGAGGACACCATGAGCCTCCACTGCTTGACATGAGGCAACTGAGCTTAACTTAGAGAATGTGTGCTTTCACAGAGGTATTCCTGAAGCAAATGTGTTCTACCAACTGTATGTTTTAAAAAGGAAAACATGTTGGGTCTATAACACTCCTTGGTTATGTTAACCTACAACGCCACAATTAAAAGTATCCCAAGTACTATAGGTCAGATGTTTTTAGGTATCTGACACCCTCTGTTCACTGGTTATAAGCACTAGCCTTTTATTCCACTGTGGACTCCAATATAAACCCACTTCCCTCAAGAAGTGGTGGAAGTGTGCTGGCTTTTCCAAGGAGTGGGGCGCCATCTACACGCACCCTCGGCCCCTGAATCCTGATAGGCTTAGCACACAGGCAAGCATTCTGGAACTACAGGACCAGCACTGACACGCAGACTGCAGAAACAGCGCAGCACAACACACTGCCACATTCCACAGTGCCTGGGTCTTGGTGACTTACGTGGATGCTCCTGAGCTCCCACCGCATTCATGCATGCTGCCCAAGCCCCAGGGACAGGAAAGGGGAGTGAAATGCTATTGCTTCAGGGTGCAGCCCTAGAGGTCTTAGAGCAAGCCACCCCCATGCGTAACCCTTTACTACACACTTAGGATTGTTCTCTTCTGATTTATAAATCATCAGTTGCAAATAAGTAAATCGTTAAGAACCCTCGGCTAATCTAATTGCACAGAGGCACCCAAGTAATCAAGCTAATGCTATCTGCCCTACCAGCGTGGCCTGTGACCCACAGTGCTGCAGTTTTTGTTCTCAGCAAATGAGTGCAGTACCATTAATAAGACCTGAGCTCTCTAGGTCCACCATCAAACTTTGAATCCCAGAACTAAATTTCAAACTAGCAGCATTTGCCTGAGCCAAGCCGGAGCTGTAGACTCTGACTGACAAGTGACCCTGCCCTCAGCCCCACCACAATGCGCTGAAGATGAACTTCCCTGCTGAGGAAGAGTATCCTGACCTGAGCCTCCACAGCAACCACATGGCCAAGATGCTGACGCCTGAGCTGCGCGCCAAGAGCACACCGAGTGGCTTCACACTGAATGAGGTCATCCAGACTGGTGTGTACAACCAGGGCCATCGGTTCATCATGACTGTGGACTGTGTGGTGGGTGACGAGGAGTCCTACAAGGTGTTCAAGGCCCTCTTCAACCCTGTCACTGAGGATCACTACAGCAGCTATCAGCCCAGTGACAAGCATAAGACCAACTTCAACCTTGACAACCTGCAGGGCGGCGACGACCTGGACCCCAACTATGCACTGAGCTCGCGGGTGTGCAAGGGCCACGGCATCCGCAGCTTTGGCCTGCCCCCGCACAGCCGCCCTGGGAAGTGCTGTGCCGTCGAGAAGCTGGCAGTAGAGGCCCAGTCCAGCCTGGCCGGCGACCTGGCCAGCTGGTACTACATGCTAAATAGCATGACCAAGGTGGAGCAGTGGCACTCATCAGTGACCATTTCCTTTTTGACAAGCCCCTGTCACCACTGCTGCTGGCCCCCAGCGTGGCCCACAACAGGCCCAACACCTGTAGCATCTGGCGCAATGACAACGAGGCCTTCCTAGTGTGGGTCAATGAGGAGGACCATTTGCGAGTCGTTTCCTTGCAGAAAGGGGGCAACACGAAGGAGGTGGTCACCGATTCTGCACTGGACTCACCCAGATTGAAACACTCTTCAAGTCTAAGAACTATGAGTTCATGTGGAACCCACACCTAGGCTATACCCTCACCTGCGCATCCAACCTGGGCACCAGGCTGAGGGCAGGTGAGCACATCAAGCTGCCTCACCTGGGTAAGCATGAGACATTTCTGAGGTGCTCAAGAGGCTGCGGCTGCGAAAGCAAGGCACAGGTGGGAGGCGGGTGGCATCGGTGCCCCCCCAGCACACTTCCTCCACCCTGCTGACCCTGCCAGCCCTCCATCCACAGGCAGTGCAGACACAGCTGCTGTGGGCAGGGTCTTCAGTGTCTCCAACGCAGACCACCTGGGCTTCTTGGGGTGGAGCTGGTACAGATGGTGGTACATGGGGTGAAACTGCTCGCTGAGATGGAACAATGGCTGGAGCAGGGCCAGGCCCCTGACGACCTCATGTCTGCCCAGAAGTGAAGCCTGGCCTGAGCTACCACCAGCCTGCTGCTTCCTAACATTGTCTGGGCAGTGCCCGCCACACAACCCTGATGTCCGCCGCCCAGCGGCTGAGCCCTTAGCCTCACTGTAGAGATTTCTGTCGCCCTGGGTAGAGTTTATTTTTTGATGGCTGAGCTGTTGCTAATGCTGAAATAAACTAGGGTTTTCACCTGCAAAAAAAAAAAAAAAAAAGTCCCTCCAGAAACCTGTTGTATCAGCACTATAAATTCAATGCATTTAAAGCCTGTAACTCGCAAGAAATGAGTCACACTCGTTGCCCACTCCACCTCCGCCTGTTCCTGGGGAAGGATGCAGACAGTGTGCCGGCAGCAGCATGCACCAGAGCTTAAGCTGTGTGAGTAAGCCCTCCGCAAAGAGCAGACTGGCAACCGGGCAGGGCGGAAGGGGGGTTCTGGCCTGAGGTCGGCATGTTTGTGCTTTTTTGCGAGTATTCCCTATGCCATGTATGCAGCAGGTACCAGAAGAGCCTGGCGTGGGAATTCGCTCCTGCCCATGGCGCCTTCAAAGACTTTTCCACCCAAGCCAAGAGGCGGCACAGAAACAGGTGCTATGGGATGTGCATGCGAAGCTGGCTGCTGCTTGCTTGGCCCCCTCAAGCACTCCAGCCTCATCCTGAGACTATGATGTGCAAGTTCCAGGGACTAGATCCCTGGGGCCCAGAGGCTCTGCCACCATGAAGGGACTGAACTTGGCCTGCAGGCGGGTCCCACCCTTTCTCTTTGGTAGTCCAAACACCAACCCCATGGCCTTGGACTTTTGGACTCCAGAACCAGGAGCCAATACATTTGTATGTACAAATGTCCCAATAGCTCTTACCCGTATCTCAGCAAAAAGAGTTGGGCAACATTTTTTACTTTCGTTTTGCCATTGATTCTTGGGACAGAATCTCATTCCAGGATGGTCATGCCAAGCCCAACATGGCCACTGTTGGACTCCTGTTACAGAGAGCTGATACTGCAGACAGCACAGGACTCAGCATAAGCGGCACAGGAATGCAAGGAGAAGCTACCATGGGTTATTTTTGTGAGGCTTCTCTTGAGGACCTAGGCTCACAATATTTTGAGGCATTCATCACAAAGACAATAAATCCTTATTTCTTTGGACATCTCCCAAGAGGATGGAGAAGGTCAAGTTGAAGGGCATGAGTAATAACGCATCAGTAAATCTGACCACAGCATCTGACAACCAGAGCACCAGCCCAGTGTTCTCCCCCATGAAGATCTGTTCTTGATTAACAAAAGGATTAAACTTAGGCTTTACACTGGCTTTGGTGGCACTGCATAGGGAGACCCTGTCTCAAAAAGACCAAAAAAAAAGAAAGAAAAAACACCTTAGGTTTTACTACAATATTTCAGGGAAATCAGTAGATTCCTCATCTTTGATCATTTTATACTACTTGAGAACCTTCTCCCCCATAATGTTTATACATCCCTACTTTCTGTCCTCCTAAAATAAGGCAGAAAAAAGGGGTGCCCTTTTTTTTTTTTTTTTTTTGGTCTTTTTGAGACAAGAGTCTCCCTATGCAGTTCAGGCTGGCCTTGAGCTCACTTCTGTAGCCCAGACTGGTCTCAAACTCGCACTGATCCTCCTGCCTCAGCCTCCCAAGTGCTGGGGTCACAGGCATGTGCCACCACAGCCAGCACCCATCCTTCGCTACGGTCTTTCCCATGCTCACCACCACTCCTGGCCCCATCTTCCTGGATGCACTCAACACAAGCTAGAGGAAGCCCAGGATAGACACACACCAGGCCTCCGGGTCCCCATGACAATGAGCAGGTGGGCGCAGCCTGCCTCCCAGCCCCCTGGGTAAGGACCACTCTAACTACTTGTGGAGATGCCCAGACAGACAGAGACCCTAACATACTCCCCTTGGCAGCTCAGTCTCTGCTCTGCAGCCATCAAGGTCAGCCTTCACACTCTTCTAAGTGACTGGTCTGCCCTATTAATGACACTACTGCACTGGCGGTGAGTTCCCTCCAGTATGACACCCTTGGCATAGAAGAAACCAAGAAAATGTGAGATAAACTTTACTTAGCTCACGGCTGAGTCAGCTCTGAAACAGTTTTGCTGCAGAAAGGCAAAACATGATTTCCACTGACTGGAATGTATACACGAGGAGCCCACGGTGGTGACAAGCCTGTATGCTATGAGCACTGGCCACTTCACAGGAAGTGCTAAGGCTTCCTGGGGGATTACTGCCCATGCCCGGGCTGGGACTGTGGCCATCCTCCACGCATACCAATTTGCCTCTAGGGTGCGCAGGAAGGTGGCTAACCTTCACGCTGGTGAGGCTGCCAGCAGAGGCGCCAGCACTGTCTGCATGCTGAGGCTCAGTGACTGCTCTGTGTTCTAGACAGGGACAGTAGAGTCTGAAGCAGACACACACAGCCTCAGCGAACTTTGGGATTCATGGTCGCAAATCTATTATGAGGAAGCAGCCGCTGCTCGGCTGGTGCAGTAATGCAGCTGAGGCTGTGTGCTGGTGACTCCCCAAGGAACCTGCACACAGTGTGGACTGGAGGCGGAGATGCACGGCCCTGTGTGGCACTGCTACTCGGCACCAGCTGCTTAAAGATCATGGTGCCAACTGAGGTGTAGAGGCTCTGAGAAGCGTGTCCTTTGCACTCTGACACCAAATCAAGATTTCAGAAGTTGAGAAACCAATTCTATAGGTAGTGAAGCACAACACACTACTGCCACCTAATGCTTCGGAAAATATTGCCTGAAGAGGCGGTCAACATGTGTTTACGAAACAATGAAACACGGTATCCGCAGGATGTTCTAACTTTCTAAAGTTTGTGACTTAGAGAAAATATAATCCACATTAAGACTGGCAACCCCAAAATGTGTTTCCCCATCAAAAAATACATATTTACCATCTTACTGCAATGGTGCCAGCCAATGGAGATGGCACGACGGCTCCAACAGGATGCTGCAGAGATCAGGGCTCTCAAGTCTAACAGATGATCCCGGCGCTCTCCTCCTCCTGCCACGGAAACACAGCACTGGTGGCTGCACAGCACCTGGCACTGCTAGTGGAAGAGCAGTCTTCACAGATGCCCAGGCCCACAGCAAGGCGAAGATTCTATTCCAACAAAACTACTCTTGAAAATGTCTAGCTATTCACTAAGCATCAGATCAGAAGCTTCCTAAATCCAACCTGTGACATCATGGGATAAGATCTGATCTCCACCACTGTTTCCTGGCATAGAGCTCCTACACTCTTCAGGAGTCTCTGGAGTACAGTGTGTTCTGTGTGGAATGGCATGGCCAGTGGTAGGGTCCCTGGTCCCTGCAGGGCCAGCTGATCGCCAGAGTTCAGGCACAATTAGACCTCCCCAACCCCTGGGGGTTGGGACAGAGGTGCTGAGGGCTGAGCCCATCGCAAGACCTGGCCAAACAGCAAGGCTGCTGCCATCAAGTATCCCAGAGCTCCAGGCCAGTGAACAGGAACTCTGCCACATGCCAGAAGAGTGCTGTACCCTAAGCCCATGGAAACAGAAGCTTTTGTGTTCCAGATCCCTCTAGATCTCACGCAGTGAATCTCTTCACCTGAATGTCCATTTATATCCTTTCAAGTATCTTTTGTAACAAATGTGTCAGTAAAAAGATTTTCAACAAGCCGTAAGCCTGTCAAGCAAACTAATTTAAAATCAGGAGGAATCCTAGCAAAGCCCCATCTATGTAGTCAGTTCATGCCCTTCCCCAACCCTCAACACTTCCACTGCTCTAAAGTCCTAAAACCCTGCCTCAAAATAAAAAATGAAAATGGACAGAGGACGCAGCTCAGCATGAATGCCCTGTGTTCAATCCCAGAACCACACACACACACACACACACAAAGATCCAAGTCAGTGTCTCCTCTGAAGCAACTGCAACACAGATAATTCTTAATTCATAGTAAACAACAACATCATAATAAAATGAATTCCATATTCCGTCAATGAACTTAAAAATCTATTTGATCTTTAATTAATGGGTAACATGGACATGACAGCATTCACTGTACTAATGACAGAAAATAATTGAGGCATACATTTATAACAATGAAGTTCTTAATAACAAGTAAATTGGAAAATAAGAGAAAGCTAATCAAAACATAAATAACCTTCACAAGTAAAAAGGGGGATTAAATCAAGTTATCTCAATTTATCTCTGAGGTGTGGACTTTGTATACAAGTTGTAGTTGCTATTCGTAATTTCACCTGTATTGTCCCACTGCACCAGCCAGAGCTCTTAGGCAAGCTTACTGAGTGCATTTTACATAATATGCTCTCAGACGGTCTTCTTTTAAGAGTAAGGGTATAAATTCATCCCTCCAAGTCTTTTGTAAACATTTTCAATCATTTATTTTTTATTTATTTGTGATATGCAAATAAATGACCGCCCTGTCTTAGCCTCTCCAGCACTGGAACTACAGGCATGTGTCACCAGGCCCAGTTTCAGTGGCTGGGTTCCAGGGCCCGCACAGCATGCAGTACCAGAAATTCAACCTGGGTCCTGACTCTCAACAGGCAGATGCTTAGACCACTGAACTATCTCCCCTGCCCTCATCTCTCTTTAAATATCTGAAGTAATTAATAATTAAACCCCATAACAGCCAAATAAAACCGAGATATTTTTAGAGCCTAAAACAATACCAAAACAAATCCGGAGACAGAAAGCCGACCCGTGACTGCCTAGAGAAGGCCAGACAGTGCAGAGGCAGTTTCCAGGGTGACGAAAGGACTCTACATTTTGGTACAAGGACAGGTATACAGTTATGTAGGGAAACCGCGTCTTCTAGCACAGGAGAGGGGACCAAAATATACGGAAAATGTGCGAGTTAAAATGCATTACAATGAAAGCCACATTACCAGGGAACCCCACAAAACCTCCCCCTCGGCTACTAAGGCACTTAGCCCACGGTTTTGAGCAGTTCCTCAGGGCTACTGTTCTATATCTTCATGATGAATGGCCAAGAAGTACTGCACAGGGAATGTTTCAGCCCAGTACCACCCAACAGCAAGTGGGCTCTCCCAGACAGGACAGTGTCCTCGCCACTGACTCACGAGGGCCAGGAAGTGGCCAGGAAAGTACTTCTGAATCAGTTAAAGACCTCAAAGAAGTCACAGAACACAACTAAGGACCGGCCCAAGAGGACTCCAGAGCTGCCTCACAAAGTGCCAAGGATGACAGGATAAGTGTGAAGGAAGGGGGCGGGCCTGGAGGGGACAGATGCCAGTACGTCTTGTATTAGAAATTTTTAAATTCAAACAGCACATGTTTATCACACACCATATAAATTAAAAACAAACTTCTATGCAAATACAGTTACATATTTATATTATGTATTTTATACATACACTTATACTACACAGACACTGTTCAATTAACTGTCGAGTTCTACTCCTGCAACAAGGCTATTAAATGAACTGGTCACTGAGCAAGGACCTGTACACGGTATGTACATTACAATATTCGGAACAAAGAAGTGCTCGAAGCCACGTCTTGACTAGAGGACTGCACTTATTTGTATAACTCTCAGCTCTCTACAGTATAATTAGCAAGCGCTACAGTACTGTATAAACAAGGTATACTGTACCAGCAAAGCCAGAGGCTGTACAAACAGAGCTGCACAGAAGTCTTAACTGTGCACCTTGGTGGTAGTCACTGACCAGGCAGGCCATCAGAAAAGGACTGTGTGTATATGGCGCTCCTATATATAGAGTGAATGTAGCTAATAATTTTTTATGTCTATGAATTATACCTCGATAAAGTTATTTTTTAAAAAATGCTTAAAAGTAAAAGAGCCAAAAGCCAATGCGCAGCAGCAGCAGCACTCTTAGGGGTGTAAACAGCAGGACCTCAACTTTGAGTCCTGCCTGGCACCAAGGCAGCTTAGCAAGAACCCGCCTGAACTAAATCAGAAGGGGCTGGAGGAATATCTCAGCATGAAGGCTGTTTCCACCCTCTGCACTGCAATAAAACGAAGCAGAGCACAACAGATGGAACAAAAACAGCCTGACAAACATGATAAAGTTCCCACTATTTAAAAAAAAAGTGAGATACTAATTCATTTGGAAGGATGGCAAAAACAAAACAAAACAAAAAACGTTACACCAGGTCACCAGGAAATTCTAAATGTAAATGTATTCCAAAATGAAAGCCTTCCGGTGTTCCCATTTCAGTTTCTGTCTGGTGCTGACCCACCGTGAGCACAGCCAAGCATCCTCCTGTGCCATGCTCTGATTCTGCACCCTCCCCGGCCAACACACCCAGCGCTCCCCAAGCCCCAGCTTTCCACATTTTGCAAGCTCAAGGTCTCTGACTTGTCTGAAACTAGACTACGCTACAAATTATCAAGGCACCGATCTCCTCTCAGGTTTCCTATTAAGTTGGGGTAATTAGAAAGTTATTTTAAGATTTCTTTCTTTTGCTTTCTGCTAAAGCTAATGGTGGGGTATTTTACCTGCATTAATCTTAAAAAGATTAGCAGTGATGAAACATTAAGGACTTTTTATCTTAAAAATACAATCAACTCCAGCAAGGAAAAAACTCAAAAGGTGGGATTAGCTCGATGACAAACGTATAAAAGAAAAACAACACGTAGACCAATTCCCCAGGCAGTTACACAGGGTAACAATGCTGCGTGTGCCCTGCGTTCTATGAATGATGAAACTCAGGCCGTGGAGTTCCTGCAAGGGAAGCACTGTTTAGCCAGGCGTGGGGATGCACGCCCACAATCCTAGACACTCAGGAGGCCAAGGCAGGAGGCTCTCTCACGTTCACTTGGTGACGGCCTGGGCAACAGGCAGACCCTGCTTCAAATGCAAAATGAATAAAAATGGATATAGCTCAGCGACGCAGGCTTGGCCAGTGCAGCAGAGGCCTGGGACAATTTTAGTAAAAATGGGGAGGAGAAGAGAGTATGAATTTCTTGTGCAGCTCCTGATGCTCTTCTCATTCGCTTCCACGAGTCCGTGTGGTCAGGGGAGGCACTGTTCTAACCAGGCCACTTCACCCAGCTGCTTGCAAGTCTGAAGTGCTCGCTGAGATGGAAGAACCACGAACTCAGGGTGGCTCATCTGACTGCAGGTACTCGTGTGACGGAAACTGCCAGCTGCACCCAACTCTGGCCCAACTCCACAGTAGGAGAACAACATGCTAGCCCATCAGCCTTGATTTTGCAAAGGGTAGAGGACACCTCCAGAGCTAGAAAGCCACTCTGCCAAATCTTTCATTTTATTCACTTGTTAAAACAAGTTTTTTGTTGAAATATGACATAGCCCTCATAAAGAAGTGTACAGAGCACAATCCTACCTACTCACAGTAACAAGCATGCCGTGCACAGGAGTGCCCCACGCCTGTGCCTCTGTCAGACACTGCCAGACTCATGCAGAGCCTGGCCCAGCAGACTGCTTGCCCGCCCATGCCTCGCTGCGCCCTGCCCTGTCAGGAGGCAGCGGCCAGCAGTGCTCTTCCTGCCGACATGCTCACTGGCAATAGCCACACTTGGAGTATCTCACCGTACCTTCAAAGGTTCTGCCCTGATTCTCCTATGAGCGGTCCCACGAGCTTCTGGACATTCTATTGCTTGGCCACATCCTAAAACCAAGTGCTGTATGCACTATGGCATCAACATACCACAAATTACACATATATGAACTATGATATATGTATAATACATACAATTTTATGGCAAAGGCACAACTGCTCATGTTGAAAACTACCATCTAAAATAACTTTATACATACATTACGGGCACCACATTTTAAGAGAGCACTTAAACAGACCATAGTTTATGTATTTATGATTTACGTAAAACAAAGTCTCATTGAAAAGATTAGAGGGGCCTGGCAGGATGGTTCAGTGGTCTAAAGCGCCTGCTTAAGAAAGCTTGGGCAGCTGCAGGGACCGCAGTTCGATCCCTGGTACCACATGCTGCACCAGCCCTGCCCTCAGGGTAGGCTGAGCAGGCTATAAAAATAAGTAAACAAACAAAAGTTCTGAAACAAATAAAAAATAAAATAAAATTAAAAAAATAAAATTAGAATGGAACATAAACAGATTGCTTAGTAGAAAATAAGTTTTTGAAAAAAGGAAAAGATTAGAAAGGCCTATTTTCAGCAACATTCTAATTGAAACTTCTGAATTAATCTAAACTATGTGCACATTTTCTAAAAAGCAGTCTTGGTACTTCAACTTAAACTGCATCATCAGAAAGATGAATGTACTGGAAACACCATCCAGCAGCTCAAGAAACGCGCCAGAGAACCCACCAGCTGACACATCATTTTGAATGACGTCATAACGTTCATTACGTAAACATACCAACACAATCAATGTACTCAGCGCTACATCCTAAGCCACTAGAGTTAAGATGGAGGAAAGATCAATGCAAAAAATAATAAACTACATACCCAAGACGCCTCAAAAAAGATGGGAGACAGGTGGTAACTTCTACGATCCTCTCACAGAAAAACCCCAGAAATCATTTGTGGATTTTAAAATGCAGACCATTCTGCTAAAATTCACAAATGATTTCTGAGATTTTCTACTTAATGTGATTTTTAGAGCACAGGTGACTGTGAATTAACTACAGTTACGTAAAGCATAACCGCAGACTGGGGTGGGTGACCACCGTGGACATCTGGAATGAGACAGCACGGGGGTCACACTGCAGCCCCACACCCAGTCCCCTCAGGAGCACAGATGCAGACAGCACGTTTAGGTTAGCCTTCCACCCTCACAGCAGCACTGAATTCAGAGGATGCAAAGGACTTTGTGCCAGTACGTTCAAGTGTCCTCTAGCAATGGCAGGCAAACCAACTCAGCTGACCATCAGGTGACACTCAAGTACGTGACGCTGTCACAGTCCAGAGCACTGGTGGTGACACAGGTCTTCTCTGGGAGAAGCAGCCTCGACAGATCGAGGGGTCAGATCTGTGACGACGAAGCGCCGATACTGCTCAGCCTCAGCTGCAGGGATAAACCCAGCAGGGGCAACCGATACTGTGCATGGTCCTCCCTGTGTGTCTCCACAGCACGAATATTTACATTCAACAAAAGAACTGAAGTGTTACTCTGACCATGCTGAAGAAAAAGAATCCACAAATCTCAACCTTCAGCCAAACAGAAACACACGGCTCAGAAGTCTGAAGCTGAGTAAGATGCGACCATTCCATGTTTGTATGCAACTCCTCTAAGTTTTACAGCTAACCTGTGATGTGAACATTTAGTCATCCCAGGCCTGAGTTGGGCTAGCACAGGGCACCCTGACTTTCAACTCTGTGACAGGACTTTCCATTTTTCACTCTACGATGGTGCAAAAGTAGAGTGTGGTGAGTGGAAATTCTGCTGGAATTCTGATAATCTACCACGCTAGCAAAGTACAGACGCACCTCACCCTCTCCCGAGGTGGCCATGCAGCCCCCCAGAGCCTAAGCAGCTGCTGTCATCACAGGGAACAGCCCATGCTTACAGACCTTCGTGCGGGGAGCTGGCACGTGCTGCAGGGCAGATGGACTCAGCGCCGTTTTTCTGCATTGCTTACTGCAGCCAGAGCCTCGCACCCTGGCTGGGACCTCAGCCCTTTCCACACATTTCTGAGTAATGTTTCTAACTTGGAATGGGTTAACTGGACACAATGCAATCCAGGTGTAAAGCAAGGAGTATCTGTATTTATGAGGCATGATTTGACATCTATCTCACAGACAAGGAGACAGCCCAGCCTGGAAGCTACAGGTGTCACTCCGCCAGAGGCAGAGGCAGAACTCAGATCCAAGAAGTGAGCACCGCAGCTCACAGTGGAACTCCACTCTTCCACACCACTGCCTCAAGGCTGTTTTTCTCTGTTCATGCTGCAGGTATGCTGAAAAGTACTTTCAGAGACAACCACAAGGTAACTGCTGCCTCCAAGTCGATGCAGAATGCTTCCCAACCTCTTACCACTCATCAGCGAGTTTCCTGCTCAGACCTCAGTTCCTTCAAGACTGTGTATGCTTGGGACACATCAGACCTCAGCAAGGTTAAGTGAGTATGAAATCACATCAAGTGACGAGAAGAGTCCCTGCTGCACAGTGCTGTGGATTAGCCAAAAACTACCACTTATTTAAAGGTCTTATGCGTGCCCCTTTTATCACAAGAAGTGCAGTTTGTTTGTTTGTCTCAAACAGAGCATCTCTATGCGGTCCAGGCTAGCCTTCAACTCAGGATGCAGCCCTGGCTGGCTTCCAAATTTACGGGATCCTCCTTCCTCAGCCTAAGTGCTAGGATTATATACATAGGCAATCAAGCCTGGCTTTTTTTTCTTTTTTTTTTCTTTTCTTTTTTATTTTTTGAGACAGAAACAAAAAAGATAGCTTATATGAGTTTCCATAAAATACCTACGTCATATGTTGCCAAATATCTTCCATCCTGTATGACACACAAATAACAGCTAAATGGAACATAGCTAAATCAAAACTATGTCACCTAAAATTACAATGTTCACAAGACCAGTTACAGCTTTGTGATTTTAACTTTCAACATTCAGACTTCTCTTGTACAAAATTTCTCTTCATGCCTACATACCTTTCCTACAGTCAAGATTACCTTGCTTTGTAATGCAGTCCAAAGACTTTCTGAAAGCCCTGCTCTTAACGCCCTTTCTGAGGTGGTAATTTTCCTGACTACTGTGTAGGTACCCCTTCCGTCCTCTTTTTTCAAGACATTAAAATGTATTACATAACAAGCTCAAGGCTAACCCAGATGTAAGAAGTTATAATCAGGCGGAGACCCTCAGAACACCTACGTGGGTATTAAGTGGTACTTTGTACCCTTCCCATCCTACCAATGAGAGACTCCTGCACACTCCTGCCTTGAGTTACATGGATTTCCTATAAGATTATGGGCCATATTGTAACAGCATATAATTTTCCAGCACTGCACTTCTTTTCCAATTGCAAGGTATCTTAAAATATTATCAGCACCAATGAGCAAAGACTCCCAGTTTTCAACTTGATGAAGCTTTATATTCAGTAAACAATAATTCGCATATGTACAACTGCACAAAAAAAAGTGGGACTAATGTAACTACTCTGAATTCCCAATCACTTGTAAAAGCAATGCATTATTATTAAAACTATTAGTGGCAAATTTAAAAATCAGAAATTTGCAATGCACAAATAACAACATCCCTTGAGTAAGGCAGACAGTATTGATTTGACTGTTTTAATCTTACATACTAAATTACTTGGTAAGAGACAATGGACATGAAATACATATACTTACAACTAATTCTGTGCTTTACTATTACATGTATCTTTTAAGCATCTTAAAAGGCTGAGTAAGACTTTTTCAGAATTAAGACCCTGAATAAATGTGACATTTACAAAAACTGAAATAGGCCAACAGTATTGACTGAATCAGCATGGACTACAAAGCCAGGAACCTACGACTTAGCAATATTTTATTAACAACTAAGTATGTAGGAGGTGTTAACTTCAAAGTCTTCTGAACCTGGAAAACTACACATAATCAAAGTACCTTTTTCATGAATTAGATACAAAATAGTGTTAGATGTAATTCTACTCCCCAGCTGCTTTATGACACTATTGAAAAAACAGAAACTGAGAAAATATGCGAATTCAAATTTGGAAACAGAAAACATGAGGTACAGAAGTCTGCTTCCAGGAAAAACTGATAAACTTGGTAAATTATATGGCTTTCCCTTGTAATTTTCTCCTTAAATCAATCAGAGACCTTACAGTCAAGGTACAAAAAGAATAGGAAAGTTTCACTCCATAACTTTACTGTGAGCTTGATTCCATCAAAATTAAAGCAGAGAAAAATGGTGACATCTGAGCAGCCCTGGCATAGCTAACTGTTCTCCAGTGTCCTCTGGAAATCTAGAATACGGAAGGTTATGCTTTCCAACAACAGGGAGCCTTTCTGGGTGGCAGGGCTTGGGAAAATGAACTCTAAGTGCGGGGAGACATGACCATGCCTAGGTGTTTCACCTCCACTCGCTGTGTTTGTGACACCAGGAACTGTAACCAAGCCTCCCTCAGTTTTCCACTGCAAACAGCAGCTCCACCACCTGCCTCTAGGAGGGTGGCAGCTGAAACCAGGGAGAGTGCAGGGCGCCACTAACTCTGTGCCCACTCCCTCCCTCCCCCGCCTTCCTGAGCAGTGCTAAATGTCACTCAGAGTAACACAGGGAGAGCCATAGTCGACCCCCAGATGTGGACTGAAGGCTAGGCCAGCCCATCCTGAAGCCAGCCGCGTGGCTCCACTGCAAGTCCTCCCCTCCACACAGCCAAGAGAAGCCCCCAGGCAGAGCTCACAGGCTTTCTGCTTCCTGCAGCCCTTCCCTCCAGCCCGGCCTCGGTCTGCAGTTCTCTACACCTTGCAGCCCCCAAACCCAGCCGTCATCCATGCGCCATCCAGGCTCCGCCACTGCCAAGTTCCCTCTGGCCCAGCCGGCCTCCTGCCTAGTGCACAGCTCTGCTCCGATCCAGAGAAATGGGCCCTGAACACCACACCCAGAGAGCAGCAGGAGGGGCAACGGCGCAGGACGGGTCACCGCGGATGAGGACCAGGCTGCCCAACAATGGCGGCCAAGCCAGGTGGTGACAGCACAGTGCAGACCCAGGAATGTGCACAGACCCTTCCCTCCTGAAACTCCACTGCAGTGACAGCAGAGGAGTAATGGTTTTTGAAAAAAACAAAAGGTATAAATGTACATGAACATGAAAAAAGAGAATGCAGGTGAGGGACGCCAAAATGTGAGGCAGTGGAGAAACGTGGTTCCTGCCACAGGAGGGGCCTGGAATGACCCCAAGCTCCCAACCTGGGGCACTGAGTGCTGCGGACCCTGTAAGAGGCATGGCCTAACAGGAGGCCTTTCGGTCCTTCGGAGCCCAGGACCCTGGTCTCTTACTCCCCTCCTTTGCAGGCACTTTTGCTCTGCCCCATTAAATTGGCACGCACAGGTGCCGAAAGCCAACAGACCCAGGGCCAAAACTTCAGAAACCGAAGGCCAGAATAAGTTCTTCTTTATATATATACAGAAGAAAGCACAGAACAGTCTCATGAGCTCAGAGAATACACAAGACACCTACTCACAAAACAAAACTTGCACAGGTTAAATTTCATCAGAAACAAAAACCTGGGGCCAGGGACATAGCCCAGCAGTCTAAGTGTCTGCCTGGCAAGTGCAAGGACTAGGGATCAATCATACCATGCCAGATCTGGAACTCCAGGTGTGCCGTGCCAGTCACCAAAACCAAGTGTGCTGGGGCACAGCTGTAATCATAGCACTGGGGAGGCTGAAAACAGGAGGACTGCTACAAGTCTGAGCTACGTAGCAAGACCCCACATCAAATACATAATTTTTTTAAACAAGCTTCTGCACATCACATGACACCATTAAGAAAATAACTTGATAACTATAGACTAGGCAAAACACATGCAACACTAGAAAGAGCAAGGACACTTCACAAGAGATTGCACAGACAGACAATAATTACATGAAAAAGTACCCAACAGTCATCAGGGGAAAAAAAAGAGCAAGAGTAAAATGCAGCTAGGGTGGAAGAGTGCAGATTCCCAATGCGCCACGGCTGCCACACCACCCCTTGCCCCAGCTGTTCTGAGGTATCACTGGCACCTACAGTGCTACTATACACTGACTGCATAATGCACAGGGCAACACACAAAGCAAGAAAAACAGGGCTCAGTTTTCTCAGCTGAGAAAACTCAGTTGCTAACACAGAGAGACCGACAGCAGCAAATGCTGTTGAGCAGGTGGAGCAACTGGAACACACCCAGAACAAACCCGACATTCCTAGTGGTGAGATGCCTGCTCTTCACAATAAATACAGTCTAGATAAATACCAGGTGGTTTGGCATAGCAAAACAAGTAATGCCACCTAAATAATAGCTCTGTTGCTGGGGAGATAGCTCAGTAGAGTAAGCTCAGGGTCCTGAGTTCAATCCCCGGTTCCAGAAAAAGGAAAGAAAGAAAGACAGACAGACAAACAGGCAGGCAGGCAGGCAGGCAGGCAGGTTTTGTAATCTCAGTTAATCATAGCTCATTACAGATACTAACATTGGCTTAAGACCATCAAAATACAGATTAAAAAATGAACTTAAATTCAGAGGTATGTATATATTACTTATTTCAAAACAAAAGGATGAATACAGCTGAAAGTAGATAAAAATGACCCACATTAGCACTATACAACAAAAATGTAACCCAAACCCGCATATAAAACTACATATGAAATGTTCAAAATGGCAAAATGATAAAATAAAACGTGGCAATATATGCAAAAATATGCATGTATTATGCATATCCTACGCAAAACAACCAAAACACTATCATTTTAGTAGGTAATCAACATAAAATGTTTGGTACATTTTGTACTGTCTTCACAAGCCATTGTGTATGTTACACTTAGAGCGCATCTCCATTTGGCCCAGCACACTACACACACAGCCAGAGGCTCCTACCTTGCTGGCATCTGTTATAAGGTCACCAGGCTTCTAAGCATTCACATGGGACAATCCTCCAGGAAGAGGATTATTCCCTTTACTTCTCTCTGACTACCATGTAGAGGACAGTGGCCTGATCCAAAATGTGTGTTCCTAAACACCATGCTGTTCCACATCAGAAGTTGATATTTTTTTCTAAATTACTGAAACTAAATCCGTGAATGCTACGTTCATCTCTAGTGATAACAGTATTTTTTGAAATTTAACTTTCACATCCTATTTAAACACAACCCTTTTCTGCCATGATTTAAAACATAAAACGACTTACCATTAGCAGGAGCTTCTGATACTTTTGCTTTAAGTCCGACACATCGGCAGACGGGTCCGCCCCCAGGACGCCGTACCAATCCTTCTTCCGCACCTGTTCCAACGCCATCATCTCTCCAAATACGCGCGGTTTTCTCGGATCAGCTGGATAACACAGTGGTGGAAAGTGACTACAAGCTGCACGAATCTTAAATATGAATGAATGAATGAATGAATGAATGAATGAATAAAACCCTGCCGTTCTAAGCCCTTCACTAAGTGGCTAAGGGCAAAGCAAATCATTCTAATCCAAACTTGAAGCTGATTTCAAAAGCTCTCAGTAACCCCATGCAAAAGGACAGAAACAAGTAGGGGAAATGCGCCTCAAGTTTCAAGTGAGGCCATGACATAAAAAGCCTGCGCGCGGTGACGAGCCCGGGTGCCCGCAGCAAGGTGCTTGGCCGGTCCTCGCACAGTCCCCGCCTGCCGCGCAAGATGACCGCGCTCCCCGAGCGGAGCCGGCGCGCGGGCAGAACGCGCCTCCGTGCGTTTTCATCCCCTCCTCCCTCCATCTCTCGGCCCCTGGCCCTGTTGCGAACAACCACTACCGCCGATCCCCCACCGAGCTTTTCCTCTGCTCTCCCTTACTTGCACTCTGGGCGTCTCACGGGTAGAAGCGACACCCAAAAGTCCCCACAACCGCCCGAGGAGAGGAGCGGGGACGGCGAAACGACCTGCCTGAGGCGCCGCTTCCGGGCGCGTGGCGCTCGAGCCCAGGCCTGGACGGCCGACCCTCTTCACAGCTTCCACTCCCGGGTACCGTGGCCCGCCACCGCCCTCCTGCTCCTCGCTAGCCGCGAGGCGCGCTCCACACAGCGCGCCGCCTGCCACACTCGCACCCGGCGCCCGCTTCCGCCGGAAGTAAGCGTGACGCCACCACGTTGCCAGAGCACCGACCGGAAGCACCGCTGCTCTAACCGGGACGCGGTCGCTACGGCAACCAGGCGGCGCTGGTAGGGAGTTGGCGCGCTTTACCAGCCGCGCCCTGACACCCCCTGAGCTGCAGGCCCGCTACGCGCAGCGGTCGCCTCGCAGCCCTTGTCCCGGCTCCCCTGTTTCGCCTACTAGCGCCGCTCCCAGCCCTCCTGGTTTGTCGCGCGCGCGTAGGCAGCGGGTGGGAGCTGCGTCAGGAGAGCGACAGATCAAACTATTTCTTTTGGACGTTAGCAACCGACTTATTAAAAAAAAAAAAAAACTTTCGACTTTTTGGCGTTGCAGTTTCGGTTTGCATTCACCCCGGTGAGAGGACGATGTTGCTGTCTCCAGCCTCACAGATGAGGTTTCCCGGCTCTGGGCCACAGAGTTGGGGTGGCGTCTCAGATTACAGGCGCTGCGCGGGCACCGGCTCGGGAAAAGCCGCAGGCGCCGCCCCCAGTCTGCCCGGACCCCCAAGCTCGCTGTGGTGCTCTGGCTGCCCGTCGCCTGCTCTCTTCCTGCCCTCTTCTCCCCTCCTCTCTCTCTGTGGCCTCTTCTCCAAGCTGCCTGCTTACCCAGGACTCTATTCCTTGGGTGGGGCCCGGAGGTGAAAACCAGCTGTGGAGCTTTGCAGCGCGACACAAGCTTCACGTGGAGATGTTAAAAGGGGTTTTGTTTTTGTAATTAATGTATTTGGCACGGGATCTACAGGGTCTCACGGCGTAGATTGGACTCAGTGATCCTTCGGTTTTCAGTCTCCCAAGCTCTGGGATTACAGGCATGTGCCACCATGCCCAGTCTCAATGGTAGTCTCAGCGCCAACCTGCGGATGGGGCCGGCACAGCAGGGGGTTGAAAGAGTTTTGTGGTTGCCACTGGTTACATTAACTGCCCTTCTTTTTATTCTTTCTTGTACCAAGTCTCAGTTTAAGAAGAGTTCCAGGCTGGGCGTATTGGCGCACACCTGTAATCCCAGCACTTGGGAGGCTGAGGCAGGAGGATCGGTGTGAGTTTGAGACCATCCTGGGCTATACAAAGTGAGCTCAAGGCCACCCTGAACTGCATAGTGAGACCCTGTCTCAAACACACACACACACACACACACACACACACACACACACACACACACACACACGAGTTCCAGACAAGCTTGAGCCGGAAAAATAAAACATTCTAATATGGTCTTCATGTGATGATGGGATGAAGGGTAGAGTGCTCCAGGGGGCGCAGTCTCAAGACTGGTTCTGCGCAACACCTGTCACCCTGAAGGCAGATAGAAGAGCTTTATGCTGGTGACCAGTCAGCCTAGTTTTAGTCGTGTGTGGATCCAGGGTATCACGTAACTCTACCAAAATACCTGAAGCGACAGAATTAGGTGTCCTGACTACTTTCCCACACAGTGTTACCAGAACCTGCAGTCAACACCACCCTTTCTAGCACGCCATCCTTCCTGGGATAGAGCTGTAGATGCAACTGCCCGGATCTGTCCGATAAAACAACTTTTACTTATCATTTGGTTAGGCTTTAGTTTATTTCTTTTGTTCTGTTTATTTGGGTTTAAGAAATATGAAAGGTACTTTTACCCCAGCAAATCCAAAATGTTTTGTCATTTCATCTCGATATACTTCACATTCCTAAAACATACCAGTGTTTTTAATCTCCATAATGTCATTTTCGATCAAAGTCGTATTTCAACAATGTCATCTGATACCTGGATCTTTTAAAAACATCCCTGGTTAACTGTGAGATATGTTTTTCTGTTCTGTTTCCTTAGATCAGGATGCGCGCCGTGTGTGGCTGTTCCACCCCTTAAATGTCTCTGAGGCTGCAGCAGCTCCCTTCCTCCCTCACACCCTGAGGCTTTCTCATGTGGTTCACTAGGATAAAAACCAGATCAGTTTTCTATAAGCCAGATCCATTTGTCAATTCATACTGGAGTTGTGCAACTTTTTGTGAATCCTTGCACATTAATCTTTCACCTCCCATTTTTCTAGAGCAGTTGTTGGATAGAAATTGAATGTAACCCACAAGTGCAAGCCATGTGTGATCTTAACATTTTGTTTAACACAACATATCTAGAATACTATTGGAGCTGGGGAGATAGCTCAGTGGAATAAGTGCTTGCCTGGCAAGCACAATGTCCTGAGTTCGATCCCTAGTACAACCATGCACACACACACACACAAAAAAAAAAAAATAGTCACTTCCAAATGTAATCCATTTAAAATTGAGGAAGCAACACTTCACACTGTTCTATCCTCCCTCATCTTCGTGCATTTTCCCCACATTACTGTTTCTCAGTTTGGCCTGGGTGCATTTCAAGCCCTCGAGCCAGGTACCCAAGAGCAGCTCCCAAGGGCCGGTGAGGTAGCTCTGCAGACAACAGGCAAGCCGAGGTGAGTGTAGGGACTGCGGATCGATCCTCAGCACCAGGAGCATGGTGGTGTGTGTCTGTAATCCCAGCACACAGGAGGCTGAAAACAGGAAGATTGCTAGGAGTCCAAGCTGCATCGTGAGACCCTGTAACATCCAAATACATTTTTTAAAAGGAATACATGAAGAGTGAGTCCTGAATGGAGCAGGAGAGGGAAGGCATAGGGTCCAAACTCTGGAGCCTGGCATTTGCCTTCCCAGTGTGATCCTTAGTTTCCAGCCTCATCTGTTGCCTCCATAAATGAAAAGTGTAAATGGCTGAGTCTTTCCTAGGCGCTTCGTCTGTCAGCTGTCCAGTGTTTCCCCTTGTCTGTAACACCCTCACTCATCTCTTCTTCCTGTAGGTTCAGCCCTCTGTTAAAGCCTGTATCATCCACCAAGCTTGTTGCCATAACATACCGTTTCAAGTACGTATCCCCCGCTCCCCATCAGCTTTCCAAGAGCATGAGCATCTGAGAAACAGCCTCTGCTGTCTTGCCTCATACTCTGGACTTTTAATGACGTGTGCTTGTAAGCCTGCACCTTCCCTGTGTCTGTGTTACAGGGCACTAGGATAGCTGAAGTCGTAACTGTGTTAGTCGGTGGTTAAGAGTTACAGTTCCGGATTAGACTAGGAAGGGAAAGCCCTGATCTGCCTGTTGCTGGCTGTGCTTTTTCAAGTCAAGCTCCATTTTGGTCTTCCTCTAGAATAGAAATAATATGTCCCTTCTAAAAACTGCGATAGCTGTGTCTGGAAGAGGCGACTGTGGGGTAGAGGTGGGGCCTGCCCTTGCTGCTCCGTGCCAGTGCTCTCATTAGTAACGAGACGCTGGGTTGCTGCTTGATTCAGAGCAGTGTTGTGGGAATTTTCAAACAGAAAATGAAAATCAGAAACTTCTAAATTAGAAAAATAAAACCAAATACTAGCTGAATATCCTTTTAGTTTGGCTGCAGGATAATATTAAAACCACGAGCAAACCCCTCTTAATTTACATCATCAGGCCCTAACATGGGCAAGGAAGGTACACGTTAAACGTTTGGTCCCAATGCAACTAATGAAGTACTGTAAGTACGCAAGTAGAAACATAGATCAGTGGTTTGAAACTATTGGTTATAGTAGTAATAAAAAGCAGCTATGCAGTCTATTACTTTAATATGAGCCTCCCCCATGCTAATGTCCACAGGACAGATGGCTGTCGTACTACCAAGCCGTGTTTCTCACTGACAGGTGCCACTTCCCACATGTACAGTTGTGCTCATCAGCCTTCGGTTACTGCAGTAAAAATCCTGAGATCATTAACTCAAAGACAGGAAAGATTTACTTGGCTCACAGTTTTGGAGGTTCCGCTTCAGGGTCACCACGGGGGAGCCAGTTGAATGGCAGAGAGTGTGGGGTAACAAAGTGCAGTCCTCATGTCCAGGAAGCACAGAAGGAAGAAGCAGAGACCAGGCCCCACAGTCCCAGCAACCCCTGGGTCTCCCACTAGCCCTCAGCTCCCAAAGAATCCCCCGAAAGATGCCAAGCCAGGGTGAGCCTTGAGCACAGGGTCTCCCGGGAAGCCTCACCTGAGTAAGCACAGCAGCAGTGCACCTGTGCTGAGGCTTTCTTCTCAGTGCTAGATTCACTGTCCATCCCCACCCATTCTTCTTGAACCTGCTGGATCTTTATTTCTGTATTTTTAGGATTTTTACAGCAGTAGACTAAGCTGTATTTATTGTTAGTTGGTGCCGGGTTTTGTGATGTTCTGAAATTGGAGGTTTGCCTGGAGGGCAGTTTAAACCCATGGGGAAGACAGAAGAACTAAGAGTCGCTGAGGTAAAAATGGTGACACTGCACCTTGGCTGGGGGTGCACCCAGTTACTCACTTGACCAACTGGCTCTTGAGCCCTGCTGTGTGCCCACGAGAAATAACGCTGAGCCGACCAGGAGCCTGGCACCGACCTGGTAGGCAGATGTTTAAACAGGAAACTGATGACATGGTAAGTGCTGAGCAAGAGGAGCTGCCACGCGCTGCAACATGGGTCACTTACAGGTGTGCACATGGCTAGGGCACTGCAGGGCTGAGATCCTGAGTCCAGATAACACCAGTCCAGGAAGAGGTGTCGCAGAAGCGCCGGCTTAGACTCTGACGGAAGAAAGACGTGAACCGCTCCATTTGGATTCTGTTTTTTAGTTTGTTTTGTTTTCTCTTTTGGGTTTTTTTATTAAATGTTTTTAATTATTTTTCTTTATTTTAAAAGAGAATACAAAAAATAGGGGGAAAACATCAGAAACAATGCAGAATTTCACTAAACAAGATGGTGGGCGCTCAGCGGCGGTGGCTCAATCGCATGTTGTTGCCTTCACACTGGTTCTTCCAATTAGATTACCAGACAGGAGCCTCTAAGGCTGGTAAAAAAATTATGAAACATTACAAAGGCAGAGAGGTTTAAACATTAACAGCTCTTTTTGATAGCTTTGCAGAAATCACCAGCACAAGGATCCAAGCCGCCCTGTGCATGTGCCTGCGCAGCTCTTTCCGCCTCCTTCCCCCCTGCTCCCTCAGGCCAGTTGTCCCCTCCCCGGACACTTTCCTTCCCTTTCCCAGTGTCCACTGTACCTTTCAGATCCTGTTTACTCTCCCCGCTTCTTACACTGCGGGACAGCACAGCGCTTACGCATATGGACCTGACTTAAACATTTGGAATGCTTTGCAAATGTGCGTGTCGCCCTCGCACAGGGGCTGTGCTCATCTCTGTGTCGTCCCAGTACTTAGTTCATGTGCTTTCCAAAGTGGGGCTCAATTTGGACTGCTCTGGGGTGGCAGGTCCTCGTGCACCTTGCACACAGCTCTGATTTTAGTTGCCATACTTTGGATCTGGAGTGTGCCCAACGCCTACAGTTTGAAGGTTTGGTCCCACCCCTGGGGCTCGTTGGGCGGTGGTGAACGGTTGAGAAGTAGGCATTGGTATGAGCACGAAGTTGGGCCACTGAAGGGCGCACTGGGAATCCTGGGCCCTTGCTGTCTCTGTGGGCTTCTAGCTTTGACGAGGGAAGCAACTGCCTCTGCCTGTGGCCCCGGGCCTTGATGTACTGCTGCTGCCTGCATCCTGGCTGCAAGACAGCTGTGCCAGGCAACCATGGACGGGAGCCTTGGCACTTGAGCCCAAGTAGGCCTTTCCTGCCTGTGCGCTGTGTTGTTGTAGCAACAGAATGCTGGCCATGCAGCAATCCTACCTCCTGTTACTTTTTTCAATTTTTATTAGCACGTGATAAAATGTTTACATTGATCATGATGAGTTGATGTGTGCACTTACTATATCTTCATTTTTTTTATGTCCCCTCCTGTGCATCTCTTGGCCCCCCTCTCATCTGAGAGAGCGGTACCTCCTTACTTCCTGTGTATTTTGCTCTTTACTTGTTTTGGTTTCTCATATAGGATAAATTTGTGATATTTATGCTTGTGAGTCTGATTTATTTCACTTCACGTGATGGT
This sequence comes from Myocastor coypus, assembly GCA_004027025.1. NCBI lineage: Eukaryota > Metazoa > Chordata > Mammalia > Rodentia > Myocastoridae > Myocastor > Myocastor coypus. The sequence continues at coordinate 4,961 of PVJA010000548.1, read as the reverse complement.
CTCAGGGCGCATCTATGTTCTTACAAATAGTTGAAGTTTATCCTTCAGTCTCGGTTGCTTTTCCCGCATTGCTGGGACAAAATACCCGACACCCGAAATTAAGGAAGGCAAGGTCTAGTCAGCTGGCTCCAAGGCAGAGTGGCGCATGGCAGAGGGCAGCAGTCCGTGGAGGCCGAAGGCAGCAAAGACCCAAAGGAGGTACAGCAGCTGCACCAGCTAGCAGGCCTCTCTCCCTTCCTTAGTGTGTTCAGGCTACCCAGCCCAGGGCGGGTTTAGCACTCACTCCCATAATCCCAGCATTGGATCACGAAGTAATCACAAGCTAGAAGCCTGCCCATAACTGCATGAGGCTTTGGGGGATACCTCGACACAAACCGTGACACCTTCTTATGGCAGAGCAGTACTCCACTGTGTATGAATATTACGCATCTCTTGATGAACATACAGGCTGCTCCCAAGATTAACTATATGATTTCGGAGGGGGGTACATCTCACCGAAGTAAAAGTTCCTTTTCTTGTGAACTTCATGAGCATGTTATCTGATTTCCTGATGATAGCCATTCTTTCTAGAATAAAATAGCATCTCAGTGATGTTTTAATTTGCTTTCTCTACTGGCCAGAGCTGTTGAACCCTATTACTGTACTTACTGGCTATTTGTACTTCTGAGGAGGTCTGTTCACTTCAGTTTCCCATTTTTTGATCGGGCCATTTATTTTTAATAAATTAGATCAGTTAGATTGGTATCTAATTTTGGGAGTTCTTTTTAATTCTGACTGTCAGTGTTCTGTCCAGGGAATAGCTGGCAAAGCTTTCCATTCTGTAGGTTCACTTTGTCACTTATTTCCTTTGCTGTGTGGATGCTTTTAAATTTGAAGTGATCTCCTTTGTTGATTCTTGAGGGTATTTCTTGTGCAAGAGACGTTCTGTTCAAAACGTCTGTGCCTTTGCCTATGTCTTACAGAGTTTTGCCTATTTTATCTTTCAGAAGATTATTTCTGTTTTAAGATTTAGATCTTTGATCCATTTTAGTTGTGTTTAGCACATGCATTGGGTCTAGATTCAATTTTCTGCATGGAGCCAGTTTTCCCAGAAACGTTCCTTAGAGGCTGTTTTTCCTGCAGTGTATGTTGTTGGCCCTTCTGCCAGAGATCAGACAGCTGAGCAGGCCTGCGATTGCTTCTGCTTTCTCTCTTTTGTTCCAGCGACCCTGACGTCTGTTTTTGTGAGTAAATGGTATTTGTATCATGTACTTTTATCATGTAGCTTTTTAATATAACTTCAAGACTGGGGTTGTGCGTTCTCCCGTTTTGCTCTTCTTCCCCAGGATGGCTTGTGCTATTCTGGCTCTCTTCTGGTTCCATTTAAATGTGGGGATGGTTTTCTCTAGATCTATGGAGAATGCAGTTGATATTTTAATGGGGATTGCATTAAATCTGTGCTGCAGTTTTGGAAGTACGGTAGCATTGATTGTATTGGTTCTGCCTCTCCAGAAATGGGGCACTTTCCGTATTCCAAGCTCTTCCTGGGCTCCCTTTTTCCAAGTTTTGTAATCTTCAAGGAAGAAGTCTTTCCCTCCTTCATCTTTTAGGAATAACTTTTCAAGAATAACTTTTGGTTTCGCCTTTTCCCTTTGTTCATTGTCCTAGCTGGTCCATGGCCTCCTCTGGTTTTTTCACTCATTCTCAGCCTTAGTCAAGGGTGCTTTGAACTCACAAGGCAGCGCAGGGGAGGACGGAGAGGTCAAGGAACTTTATGAGGCCACATGATTACCGGTTTTCTTCTTTGTTTTCCACCAGTTGTACTGTTTTTTCAGCTCCTTCCAAGGCCTTTATTTTATCTGAGATTTTTGTTAGGATTTTCTTACCTTTTCACATCTGATGCTTCAATACTGCCACAAGTCTCCTAAAGGTGCTGTATCCAGATATCTGTTTCTCTTAAGTAAGCATGATAAATACCAACTTACTTTCCCCTTTGCCCGCTCCATTCTCAGGACGATACTGGCTTCTCAGTATACTTTCCAACAACCTAAAGTGTGTGATGGAGCTTTCATTTTTGTGAGGGCGTGCTTTTATATACTATGTCTTTAAAAAAAAAAATTCTTCCTTTTTCATTTTAATTTTTTTAAATCGAAGGCTTTTTTTTTGAAAAAAAGTTTATTTTCTCTTGTAATTGACTCACAGAATAAAGGTTAATCTGAATGATCAAAGGGTGTTAATTTGCAGGTTAAGATGTGTTAAACAGTTGATGAGAAGTCTGTTTAAGTCAATTAGAGAGTATAATGAAGATGTTTCCAGGGTGTTAGCGAACCTTTGACGTGAGCTTGGAATTCACTAATATATATCAACCATGGCACCTACCTTAACATGCTGTTGCATTCGGGTTTTCAAATTCATGTCAGTTTGGACATGAATGAATCCTCACATTTAGAAGTTGGGTTTTATTAATGAGACTTTGCTGTAGGAAATTAAATTTATACTTCAATGCAGTATTAAAATAATGTAAAGCATTATGATTATCTTGGTTATTCATATATTTTTCTAAAATAAAATATATCTGTGCTGTGTAACCATCAAAAATTCTAGGCGTTCTTTGTTTATATATCTCCTTGTTTTATTAACAAAATTATCACCATTATCATAGGTTTTGAAAATAGTAAGGACCTTATCTAAAAGGTAAAATTGACCAAGAAATGTAAAATTTTGTGTGTAGTCATTTTGAAAAATGATTCTCTTTTTTTGGCAAAATTACTTATGAGATGTGTTGATATTGGTTAGTATCTCCAAAATTTCCAAGTAGTTAGTATCATGCAGAACTTTGTGTCATTTTGCTCAATTTCGGTAGTGGAGTGTCATTTCTGTAAGGTAACAGCACCATTTCAGATGAAATAAGCACTGTGACTTCCACAGTTCAAGTCCACAAGAGAGATGAGTGTAGACATCACATCTTAAAATACATCCTTTACTCGGCACCAGGGCTGCCACAGCACTGTTTTTTATTATTGTGTCAGTTTACTAGTAATAAACGCATTTAGCATTTCTGCTTCTTTTGCAGCCTTTTAGTTTAATTATTTAACGATTGATGAAAAGCAAGTCTTGTGTGCTGAAAGGATTTCTACACTGATGAATTAAATGCCAAAATAATGAAAGCACACAGTTTAAAAAATATACTGAAGAATAGATTTTTTTTTGATGAATTTCCACAAAAGCATCATATTTAAAAGATATTTTAAGCAATTCGTAGTTTTACTTTTTAATCTCCTGTGGAACCACCATGCGCATAGTCCTTTGTAGCTTATCAGCAATTTCTTTAATGAGTTTTTTTGGTGTGATAGATAGTTAAAGTAACAGACAAATGACAGATTGTTTGCCTTTAATGATTTCCCTGTTTCAAGCCCATTACAAAGCAATTAGAAATCTGACAGCATTTTCACTCTGCATTACTGATCATCTAAAGTGATGAAGAATGAGAAGTGATGAATATTAATTATATATTTTCATATGATTATCATAAATTACTACCTTGTCTGATGGCTACAGGTGAAGCAGCAGTGCTAAAGGCAGCTCGATAGATTAATTTGAAGCCCATACAGTCTTTAAGAAATCTTTGTAGCGTGAATCCTGCCCTCCGATGGGAGTCCCTGAATATTTCTCCATGAATAGCAAATTAATTGTTTGCAGTTTCCCTATATATTTGGAGCAACTAAGACACACTTCCTTATTTAAACACAAGAAAAGATTATTTTGTACATACATATTTAAGTTTAGAGTTGAAAATAGCTGGCTTAGAGGTGAGATCAGTGAATTTCATCAAAGCATCTTGCATGTTGCATATATATATATATGTATATGTATATACACACGTTTGCCTGCATGCAGATACCTCCCTCCAAAGCAGCCAGCACACTAGTTGAAGTTGACGTCAGGTGTTTCTGAAAAAGGAAGAGGCAAATGAGGAAGTGCAACCACATACGCTAGATTCTCCTGGGCCTCCCGGGCCTCCTCACAGCTTGGCACACAGTCCTGCCCTCTTCTGCCATAAGCAGGGCACGCTGATCCTGCCACACCAGGCGAGAGCCCTGATGTCGCTTGGTTCTTGCCTCAGATGGGGCCAAAGTTGGCCAGGAAGCTGGATTCTCGTGCTTGGCGCCGTGACAGTGGCAGGCAGAAAGGTTGTCAAGGGGCTCGAAATGTACCCGAGTCATTGTCACCACCAAATTGGCTTACACTTTGGTATTTCTCTGTGATAGCTGCCCACAGGCATTTGAGATGTAGTTGGCCTGAAAGCAGTGCGGCTATCTTGCTGCGGTGCTGGCCCTTCGATGCCTTTGCGGTGGCTTTGTGGGATGTGTGACTCCTAGATGGACGCCTGCTGACATGGGTCCCTTGGATCTGTGAAGAAAGCCCTTGTTAGCATGGTGATGACCTTAGACGACCAAAATGATCTGGAGCCCATTACTGAGAAAGGGTCGACTCTATTTCATATCCAGTTGTGTGTGTTCCCTCTTTCTCTCCCCATCTCTGTCTCTGTCTGTCTGTCTGTCTGTCTGTCTGTCTGTCTGTCTGTCTCTCTTTCTCTGTATATATATATATATATATATATATATATATATATATATATATGCTCTCTGAAATTCACTGCAAGTTTGTTGAAGGGAAAGTAAGACATCCCAGTGAGAAGGACACTGTCGGAGAAGGGGTTGAGTCTCTAGCGTTTTCTGGCTTGACTTGACCACCCTTTTACTGGACGAGCTTTGCAAACACATCGTTTCTCTTCGTGTCTGAACACCTCGCAAGATTCTGCTCTACAGGGATCTGCTTCTTCTAGCGTAGGTCACCGTATCTTAGAGGACTCAAATGGTGAATGGTGAATCCCAGGGGCACCCTCAGCCCCTTTCTGCTATTGCTCTCCCTCCCTCCCTCCCTCCCTCCCTGCCTCTCTCCCTCCCTCCCTCCCTCCTTCC
>PVJA010000547.1:82834-166218 GCA_004027025.1 Myocastor coypus | reverse complement strand
TTTTTCTCTGGGTGACTCTCCTTAGACGCACTGCAGTTCATTCATCCCTTTCCTCTGAGGTCCCATAATCTCCTTGACCAGGAAATTTGGGATACCTCTGAGTTATAGGATATTACAGCACAGGTTCTCTTATATCCTGGGTCTTTATTGACCTTGAAGGACTAGGGCCAAAATATTGGCTATCCTTATAGCCCTTCTTTTTCTCCAACTGTCGGTCTGTTAACTTACATTCTCAACCCTCCAGCAGAAAAGCTTTGTGATACTATTATTCTATAACATAGGTACTGGGCTTATCATCACTGGCTTCTGAGTATCAAATATCTTTGACTTAGCTTGGAAATGATATTTTCTGACCATCATTGATATTCTAATAACTTTCCATACAATGTGATATAAGCAGTTGCACAATTTTGACACAGATATTTGGAAATTCAAGGAAATACAAAATTGTAGCCTGTCAAGAATATGGTTTTTGGCCCACTCTCTTATTTTCAAGTACTACTCTTGAGAGAGTGACAGTAACTTAGTTTACACCAGGAGCAGTACATATCAAAGAGACAAGAGTGACATGTATTGCAAACATAATTTTAGCATTACATTGTGCTATAATCAATATGCTGAACCGTTTGAAGGTTCTTGAGACCAATATCTGATTCATCCTGTGTACATAAGTGTATGGTTTTGCTGTTGATGTTTTCTGCTTTGTCTGCTTCCAATCACTTCGTTGTTTAATCCATAACACATTCAGCTGTGTTATGCCCTTAAGTTCTTGTTTTCTTCTTTAAAGTTCTTATATTAGGGAGACTATACGATATTTACACATATATAAATGGATGTATATTGAACATATACTCATTAGTGAAATAAACCAGACCTATATGTGTAAAAAGTCTTTTAAAGACAACAAAGATCAAGGAAATAACCACTCAACAGCCACAAGACAACGCAAAGATGAAGAACAAATGACTAATAGGCATCAGTGAGAAAGAAGGAGCCAATGCAAATGGCATAAAAATATATAAGCAGAATAGGAGAAAATTTCCCAAATATGGGGAAAAATCTGGCATTCAGTGTAAGTGAGACATACAGAACTCCAAATAACCTCAACCCAATTAAAACTGTACCAAGACATGTAATAATGAAGCACCCAGAAATTCACAAGAACATACTAAAAGCCACTAGAGAAAAGAAAGATCATATTAAAGGGAAAATCTATGAGAATCAGCACAGATTTCTCATCAGTAACCATCAAGTCAAGAAGAGCATGGGATGAAGTACTTCAACTCTTTCAAGAAAACCAATTCCAACCCAGACTGATATGCCATGCAAATATCTCTTTCAAGGTTAATGGAGAAGTAAAATACTACCATGACAAAGAACAACTAATGAAATTCACAATGACTAAACCAATGGTACACAGAATTCTAAAAGATATTCTAGAAAAATCATCAAAATGACCACAATTTCAGGAACAACAGAACCCACCAAACAGGGAAACAATAAACATAAGAGAGAAAAAGGAAACCACCAACTGAACAATGACAAACATAAATCAATACATGTTATTTATAGCCAATAATGTAAATGGATTCAATTCACCAAGTCAAAGAAAAAAAAAATTGGCAGAGTGGATTAAGAAAAAAAAAATGCTGCATATAAGAACACATTTAACTCATAAAGAGATTCATAACATAAAAATCAAAGGATGGAAAAAATACTACATGCTCCTGGAACTCAGAATAATATAGGGGTCGCTATCATGTTCACAGACAATCTGAACTTCGAGCCAAGATGATCAAACAAGTTTTAATTAAAAAAAAGGGGGGGCTGGGGAGATAGCTCCGAGGCACAAGTGCCTGCTGGGCAAGTGCAAGGTCATGAGTTCGAACCCTGGTCCCACAAAAAAAAAAAAAAAAAAAACCTCACTACATACTGGTCAGGGGAAAAATTCAAGAGGAAAAGATGCCTGTCATAGATATGTGTGCACCAAATATGGCATTAGGCAACTATATAAGATGAATATTATTAGACATGAAAGATCTAATAACCAACAACACAATCTTAACAGGGGATCTTAATGCTTACTTTTCTGAAAAAGATAGGCCAGAACCAAAAATAATTAGCGAATATGTAGCAGAACGGTACCAAAGTTTTGAACAAATGAACGTGTTGGATATATAAAGGGTTTTCCACCCAACATCTGAATACACATTCTTTTAGGTGTACATGGGAGGTTCTCTAAAATAGACCACAGACCAGTCCATGGTTCATTATTAAGTAAATGCAAGTAATCAGAAATTATTTCATGCATATTATCTGACCACAGTACAATGAGACTGGAAATTAAAAACAAAAGAACTCACAAAACCCTGATAAATATATGTAAATTAAATAATACCCTCTTCATCAGCCAATGAATTACAGATAAAATTAAACAGGAAATTAAATAATATCTATAATACAATGAGAACTAAAACACAAATTAGCAGAACTTATAGGATGCAATGAACATAGTTCTCAGAGGGAAATTTATAATGGCAAACTCACATACTAGGAAAATAAAATGAGAGCAAATAAATACCTTAAACACTGCACCTCAAGCTTCTATAAAAGAAGAGCAAACCAAGCTATTAACCCAAGGTGGGGAAGAAATTATAAATATTAGAGAATAAATTAATGAAACTGAGGCAAAGAACACAATACAAAGAATTGATGAATCAAAAAGTGGTTCTTTGAAAGATTAAATATAATTGATAAGCCTCTAGACAAGCTCATACAAAAGAGGAAAGACAAATTTAAATCCAAGCAATGAGAAATGAAAAGGATGAAATTACTACAGATCCTGTGGAAATTCAGAAGACTATCAATAACTCTTCTGAAAACCTTTACTACCCAAGAATCTAAGACACAGAAGAAATGGACAGATACCTAGACAGGTACAATTTCCAAAATTGAGTCAGGAAGGTATAAAATCACTTAATTATCCAATATCAGCCAATGAAATTGAAATGTATTAAAAAACGTAATAGCCAATAAAAAGCCAGGCCCGGATGGATTCATAGCTGAATTCTACAAGAAATGTAGAGTATATTCACTCCCAATACTCCTCAAACTCTTTAATGCACTTAAAAAGGAAGAACTTATCACAAAATCATTCTTGGAGGCAAGAATTATACTGATACTAAAACCAGAGAATAATTCCACTGAAAACGAGAATTACATATCAATGTTTTTCATGAAAATAGATGCACAAATCCTGAATAAATTACTAAAATACAGTACAGCAAAGTATCAAGGTTATACACCATGACCAAGTAGGATTCATTCAAGGGATACGAGAATGGTTCAACATATTCAAATCTATAACTGTAATACACTATATCAACAAAGCCCAGACAAAAAACAAAAACAAAAACCTCCTGATCATCTCAATGCATGCAGAAAAGACTTTGGAGAAAGTACAACATAACTCAGTGATTAAAACCCTACAGAAAACTCAAATAGATGGCCTCCACATCAATCTGATTAACGAAACAAAACTATATGACAAAGTCAACATTACTCTAAATGGAGAAAAATTGAAAGCTTTTACTCTCAAACCAAGTACAAGACAAGGACGTCCACAATCACCGCTCCTATTCAACATAGCTGTGGAAATATTAGCTATAGCCATTAGACAAGTGCAAAAAATAAAAGGAATATGAATGGGTAAAGATGACATGACACTGAACTTGGATGATAAAAAACTCCTTCAAGAGGTTCCTAGATTTAATCAACAAAGTCATTAGCACATCTGCATACAAAGTCAACTCCCAAAAATCAATAAACTGTGCTCCACACAGAAAGCAATTCACTGAGACAGAAACTAGAGAAATGATACATTTCACAATGCATTCCCAAAACATGAAATACTCAGAAATTTGTCTAACAAAGGCAGTAAAATATCTGTACAGTAAAAAATTACAATATTCTGAAAAAGGGATTGAAGAGAATTTCAGAAAATGGAAATATATTTCTTGATCCAGGACAGGAAAATACACCATGGTGAAAATGGCCATACTCTCAGAATTGTCATACAGACTTAGTGAAAGCCCTATGAAAATACTATCAACGTCTCTCACAGATATAGAGAAAACATTCCTCAAATTTCATTGTAACCAGAAAAGTCTTGGAATAGCAAAGGCAGACCTCAGTAATAAAGGGAAGGCAAGAGGCATTATACTTGCTGACTTGAAATTATTCAACAGTGTTCCTGTGACATGATCAGTATGGTACTGGAAAAAAGAAAGACCCTAGGTTAAGGGAACAGATTAGAAGATGCAGAGACAACTACAAACACACTCAGCCATCTTGTCTTTGACTTGGGGTCCAAAGTTCTTCACTGGAAGAAAGACAGCCTCTGTTTAAATTGTGCTGGAAAAAAATAGCTCTCCACATGTTGAAAAATAAAGCCAGACCCAGGCTTATTGGCATGCACTAAAGTAAGTTCACAGATTAATGATCTAAATATTAAAGCATAAAAACTAAATCTACTGGAAGGAAAAATAACAGGTAGAAATCTTAAAGACATAGGCATGGGCAAAGAGTTTATGAACAAAAAACAAACTAAAGTAGATACTTCAAAGAATCAACAACTGAGATTTCATCCTATTGGGAAGTTTCATCATGTCAAAATAAATCACCAACAGAGTTAGTAAACAACACACAAATAGGAAATCACTCAAAGGTCTTTTATCTTGAATACACAAAGAACTAAAAAAACAGGATCCCCCAAATTAAAGATCTAATCCAAAAATAAGAATCTGAGATAAATACATGCTTCTCAGAGGAAGAAATACAAGTGACAAAATACATTCATGAAAAGAGTGCTTCACAGCACTGGTCATTCATCAAATTAAAATTAAAACAACACTGAGATAGCATCTCATCCCGAATAAATGGCTACCATAAAGAAATGAACTAATAACAAATGCTGCAGAGGCTTTGGGGAAAAAGAAACCTTCCTCCTGCTTTGGTGGGAATACAGACTGGTACATCTACTACTGAAATCCTCTAAAACTAGGTCTGGAAATCTGATTAAACCCAGCTATTCCTCTTCTGGGTATTTTACTGAAAAGAAATAAAAACATCACACTATGGTGATATATGTGTAACCTGATTAAGTGTTCCAAGAAACGAAGTGCGATGAACGGGGCACAGAGACAGCTGTGGTTTGTTACTGAAAATCCAAGAAAGCTGGGATAGGGGAATCCCAGAAATCTGGGACTCCAGATAATGGATGGTAGCTTCACCTGTGGGCTCTCTGTTTGTTGCTTTCATGGTCACTTTTGTGATTAAGCCCATGGTCCTCCTTTGCTGAAGTGTTCATGCACGAAACCATGCTGAATACCCTAAGTAAAGCTGCCTTGCTTCGGCGATTCATAGCTCACTGAGGGCCGAATCTCAGTGAGTCCTCTGAACTACCTTCATCAGGTCTTCTTGTTCCAGTTATGTTATTGGGCTTTCAGAAGGACTGGAAGATAAGCAAAGGCTTGTTTCTCATGATTGGGAAATGTCATGCCATGCTGTTTTGGAAACAGGACAATATCTTCAATTCTATACCTGGTGGAAAGATGAGGCAGAAATCCAGGAAAGAATAAACAGAAGTCAAAATCTGCCTGTCGCAATAATGGCAGATCAACTTACTGGCTCGGGCATATGGTTTGGTCTTGCAGCTCAGCTACAGTATGATGATATGGCCGTTGTTCAGACACGCTTATGTTGCCTCAGAGCATGGGAGAAGTTTGAAAAATCTGGAGATGCTCAAAAGTCTTTTGCTAAAATAATACAGTCTCACAATGAGCCCTTTGTTGATTTTATTTCTCAGCTAAGGGAGGCAATTAATAAAACAGCCCAACAACTAGAACTTAGGGAATTGTTGCTGCAAACCTCATCTTTTGGAAATGCTAATTCAGAGAGTCAGTTATAACCCCATTGAAGGCTGAACGTGCTCCACTGGAGGAATGTATTAAGGTTTGTGCAGATATTGGTTCTGAAACTCATAAAGCTAATTTACTGACTGCTGCCTTACACACTTCATATAAACAAAATTTTGGAAAATGTTTTAACTGTGACAAAATGGGGCATATGAAATAGGACTGCAAAAAAGAAAAGAAAAGGGGAAAAATAAAACTGAGCCACTAGGATTGTGTCCAAAATGTAAAAAGGGCAAACACGGGGCAAATAAATGTCATTCCAAATTTAATAAAAATGGACAACTTTTACACCAGCAGGGAAACTGGAAAATGGGCCCTTTTCCTTGGAGCCCAGAGATAAACAATCCAAGCTATCAGTGGTTTCCCTTAGACAACCACATAATCAATCAAAACTAATGGTTTCAGAGCTTATTCAGGCCATGCTAGGAAGTACAGCCTTAGATATTGTAGCTGTAGAAAATCAGATTTTGCAACCCGCTTATGGAGTATATCAAATTCATACTAATATTTTTGACCTGATACTCAAAGATATTATTCGTTTGATTATTGAGAGAGATAGTCTTACTGGCAAAGGTGTCTCTGTACAATTAGGAGTCATAGATGGTGTTTATGAGGGAGAAATTCTTGTGACAATGTCTACTTCTGTACCTTTTAAAATAATAAGCAAACAGAGGATTGCTCAGTTTTTATTGTTGCCTTATGTAAAAAACAACAGTAAATCAGAGAAAAGAAAAGGAGGAATTAAAAGTGCTGATTTTTCAATATGGTGCCAAGCACTTTTGGGGCAAAGACCAATATTATCTATAACTGTACAAGGTCTAAGTTTTAAAGGAATGGCAGACACTGGAGCTGATGTTTTCATCATATCCTCTAAAGACTGGCTTTGTCAGTGGCCTAAAATGCCTGTTTCTGTCACACTTTCAGGTAGAGGAACTATGACTAATATTCAACGAAGTCAAAATATGTTGGTCTGTATTGAGCCAGATGGCCAGAAAGGAAATTTACAACCCTATGGCACAGACATTGCAATGAATTTGTGGGGACGAGATCTGTTGTCTCAATGGGGGGCCACTTTACAAATTTCTGCAATTTCCCAGGAAATAAGAACACTTTCCCTGAATTCAAATTTAGAGTAAGGGCCAATGTCGTGAGCTTTGCTCTCCCCCTTAAGTGGTTAACAAAGCAGCCTATTTGGGTGGATCAATAGCCTTTGACAAATGAGAAGCTCTTGGCTCTTGAAAAAAATAGTTCAAGAGTTGTTAAATGAGGACAGAGTAGAAAGTTGGATGAGTCCCTGGAATTCCCCAGTACTTGTTATAAAGAAGAAGTCAGGAAAATAGAGATTAATTATAGATTTAAGAAAAATTAATGCTGTTATTCAACCAATGAGTCCATTACAATCTGTACTACTACAACCTAGTATAATCCCAAAGAAGTGGTTCTTAACCATTATTGATTTAAAGGAGTGCTTTTATACTATTCCCCTTCAGCCTCAAGAAAGAGAAAAATGTGCTTTTACAATCCCCTCCTTAAATAATAAGAAACCTACTCTTAGGTATCAGTGAAAAGTTTTGCTTAAAGGTATGTTAAGTAGTCTGAATCTTTGCCAATTTTATGTGAACCAATCTCTGGAAAAGTTAAATCTATTTCCTTCAGCATTAATTTTATATTATATGGACGATTTACTATTTACCCATTCTGACAAAAATAAATTAGATCAACTTGTTACTAAAGCTGAATTAGTTTTAAGAAGATATGTGTTAATTATAGCCAAAGAAAAAGAGCAAAAATAGTCACCTTTTGAGTACCTAGGTAATACATTAGATCAAACCTGTGTCTGGCCTCAAAAAGTTCAATTAGGGTGAGATTGTCTACAAAATTTAAATGATTTTCAAAAATTCCTGGAACACACTAATTGGTTTAGGCCTTCCTTAGCAATTCCCACCTATGGCCTACAAAACCTATTTCTTACATTATAAGAGGACCCTGCTTTAGATAGTCCCCAGTCTTTAAGTACTTTAGCTGAAAAGGAACGTTTACAGATTGAACAATTTATGCAAACTGCTTATTTGGATAGAATTGGTCCTGATCAACCAGCTGTACTAGTCGTTTTTCCATCACAACACTCACATACTGGGATCTTTTGGCTGGAAGACTATTACCGAACGGTTATCTTCGCCTAATAAAGAACAGAAAATGTTGTCTACATACCTAAACAAAATCTGTAGAATCATTATTAAAGGTAGATTAAGACTTTGCCATCTTATCGGCACAGATCTTCAACATATTATAGTGTCACTTACCTAAAAAGAAATTCTAAATTATACAAACTTTCAAATGACTGGCAACTTGCTTTACAAGACTTCTTGGGTGACATTCACAATAGTTTCCATAAAAACAAACGTCTTCTATTCCTTAAAAGACAATAATGGATATTACCTTCTATTGTTAAGACTAAACCTATTACTGAAACAGATACATTTTTTTCCTGATGCCAATCAACTTGGCATGGCAGGCTGTACAGGTCCTACAATCAGAACTGAGCAAATTCCTTTTTACTCTGTTCAAGAGGCAGAGTTAGCTGCTCTCATTATGCTGCTCCAAGATTACCTGGACCCATTTAATCTTGTAACTGATTTTCAATACGCTGAACATACAGTAAAAGAAATAGAAACTGCTACTTTAATTGCAGATGGTTCAGAATTAGTACAATTATTTTCTATGCTACAGCTTCTTATCAGAAATAGAAATCAGCCTCTTTTCATTATGCTATTAGAGCTCATACTGTGTTGCCTGGCCCTATGTCAGCAGGAAATGAATGAACAGATTGGTTACTTATGGGTAACGTTCAAGCTGCTATACTTGAACTAACAAACAAGGGCTACTACTTATACTAACATGCAAGGGCTTATCCATAAATTCAATATTGCACATAAACAAGCACAATATATCTTAAACTCTTGCTCACAGTGCAGTGCTTTACAAGGCCATCACATTTCCTCAAGGAATAAATCCAAGAGGAAACACAGCCAATCAGTTGCGGCGGATGGTTATCACTCATATTCCTTCTCTTGGGAAATTACAGTGTGTTCATATGTCCATATACACATTTTAATGTTGTCAATGGGTTACCACTTTACCCAGTGAAAAAAGTCAATATACCTTACATTTGCTAGAAGTATTTAATGTAATGGGAATCTCACAAAAGATTAAAACTGATAATGCACCTGCCTATCCTAGCAAAGTTTTTCAAAACTTTTTTGAAGATTGGAACATTACTCATATTACAGGTATTCTCTATTACCCCAAGGTCAAGCAATTATGGAAAGAGCTAATAGAATTTTAAAAGAAATGCTTATTAAACAAAAAGGGGGGAATAGCATAGGGATACATATGAATACATCTAGATTAACAGTATAAAAGGTTTTATTTACTAAACTAAGCATAAGCCTTCTAAGATCTTTCAATTCATGAAATGAGAAGGCACTTTAAGCAGGACATCAGTCAGATAGCCACTCCCCAAGGCTATTTGTCCCCTGTTGACTACTTGGGGACAAATTGAAAAACTCATCTAGGAAGATGAGAGCATACTTGCAAGAACACATCAAGAGAAAAATAATACCAACTTGTTTCTTGCTGTGGTGATTTTGTGTTTCCGATAAATACTAAAGGTAATTATAGTTATTAGTTTTATATTCTAAATAGAAGAGTTCACTGATAGAGAAAGTTAGTAAATAATAACACCGAGATAAGGGAAGAAAAAAGACTTTCTTCTCCAAGGAAAGGACTTTAAAGGTGTAGGTGCAAATAGAATGTTTCCACTGTCAGATCTGCCAGAATACCAATGTTGCTTGTCTTAATGATTATATACATTGGAAAATCCATAGAGGAGAGGCAGCCATGGAGTTAGTTAATACTTCCAAGGAAGCATCAGATTGGAGCTCTGTGAAGCTCTATGGGAGCTCTATGATGATCTATTGGAGTTTTATGGTTCTACCAAAAGTTGCTTATAAGAAACTCTTCTGATCCTACCATTACATGTCACAGATTTTCTTTGGATATATATCTAAAATTCTGTTAGCTTTAAATTTTCTAGGAATAACATCTGTATCCTCAGGATGAGGACCAGAATCTGACTTCTGATACAGCTACATCATTTGAGGCAGGACTCCCATGAGTCTGTTCCAACATTTGCTGGGGGTGTTTAAGAGAACAGAGGGAGTGAATGAACTCATGATAGCCATGCTCTTGGGAGTGGTGACCATTACCACCGTGGCTGCTGCAGGTGGAGTGGCATTAAGCCAGGGTGTATAAACTGTTTATTGTAAGAAGTCAGAACCACTGTGAACTTTTCAGGAAAAAAGTATAGACTCTAAAGATAAAGAATGGGACAGACTGTTGTTAACAAAATGTTGATCTACCGTATGTTACTGCTGAGATCCTGTCTCATCAACAAGAAGTTGATGATGCGTTTGTGAGATGGTTGCCAGAATTGCCTGACACTGATCTGTTGCAGATGGTAATGAAATCCTTGATTCTTTTCATGTTGCCCTATGGGTTAGTGGAAGCGTCATGATATGTGATCTCTGTGCTATTTGGCAGTCAGGACAAATCAGTCCAGAAACTGGATTGATAGTCTGTTATCCTCACTCTGATTTTTTCAAACACTAATAAAAGCAGGGAAATGTAACCTGACTACCGTTTCAAGAAACTGAGTGTAATAAACGGGGCCCAGGGACAACTGTTGTCTGTTACTGAATATCCCGGAAAGCTGGGACTTCAGATAATGGATGGAAGCTTCACCTGTGGGCTCTCTGTTTGTTGCTTTCTCCCTTGATTGGAATGCTATTGGTTGACTCCTGAGTGAACCATATGATAGAGGAGAGATGGAAGTTGATGGAGACCATGGTCATGTTTGTAACTAAGCATATGGTCCTCTACTTTAATGAGATCGTCGTCTTGTTCATGACTACGCACATGTTCCGCATTTGCAGAAGTGATTGTGCACGAGATCACGCTGACTACCCTAAATAAAGCTGACTTGCTTCAGGGGTTCTATGCTCACTGAGGGACGAATCTTGGTGAGTCCTCTGAGCTACCTTCATCAGGTCTTCTCGTCGTTCCTTTTGGCACCAACACATAACATTGTAACATATATGTGTACCCATATTTATAGCAGAGCAATTTGTCCCAGTCAAATTTGAGAAATCACAAAAATGCCCATCACCTGAGGAATGGGTGATCGTTTAATACAATGGCATATTACTCAGATGTAAACAAAAACAAACTTTCGGCCTTTATAGGTAAGTGAACACAACGAGAGGCTATAGACCTAAGTGAAATAAATCAGACACACATATGTAAATAATGTATTGTCTACTCAGTGTATGGACTTGAGGGGGAAAAACTCTGAAGTGTTTAATAGATATAGTAAAATGCAAACAAACTAAAATTAAAGATTAAACAATAAAGACAAAGAAAAGGAGAAGTCAGGAAAAGACGAAGAACAAAAATTCACGCAAGGATAAATATGGGATGTCTGTGATAATTCTACTAATAATTTCACTCAGTGTTTTTTTAAATAGAAGTTAATATTTGGAATATTTGTTTTTAATAACATTATATGCTTGAGCTGTGGTCTAAGCAAATATATTGAGGACAGCAATGTGTAATACAGAAGCCATGATTGAATCCTCTCTTCTTAGTCTTCTATATCTGGATTGTTGCTAATGTCTTATCAATTACTTCACACTCTTTTCAAAATAAATTTTAAAAGAACATAAAAAAGACAAAAAAATTGAAAGCAACTGTTAATATTCAATTAGTTTCTCAATCTTGCAGAACTACATCTGTTAATCTGAGGAACAAATTTGATGATAAAAATAGTTAATATAACAGTCATTGTTAATTTTCTCTTCTTGTTTTGAAAGTTCGTAACATATGTATTGTTGTATGGAATGCTGCTTCTTTTCATTTATTTATTTATACCAGAGATCAAATTGAGAACCTTAAACCACTTTGCTATATCTCCAGCCTCCTTGTTTCTGTCTTTGTTCTTGATATTTGTT
This sequence comes from Myocastor coypus, assembly GCA_004027025.1. NCBI lineage: Eukaryota > Metazoa > Chordata > Mammalia > Rodentia > Myocastoridae > Myocastor > Myocastor coypus. The sequence continues at coordinate 154,175 of PVJA010000547.1, read as the reverse complement.
TCTTTTTTAATTTTTACTCTTCAAAATAAAGAAAAATGCAATTTAAAAAATAAATGAAATACAGTATAATCTGTGCACAGCTGGATTCTCGCCTCCTTAAATCCCAGCTCAAGTAGCTCCCGTTCAGAGAAGCGTGGTTATTGGTGCCCAGCTGTGCCGTCTATATCTTTTTCTCATCTCTATATTTCATTTATATTATTTAAAAGAAATTTCTGCTATTAGAACTTATTGTGTTCTTTTTCATATTTCCTGCCTAATTGATTTTTGTCTCCATCTTCTCTTTACTGCCAATAGAAATTGCTTCCTAAACAATTTGTTTAAGAATCAGTGATCAGTGGTGTCTGTGAACATTTAAAATTTTTAAAATGTCCCCTTTAGAGAGTACTTCGATGTAATATGATTTAATGTTGTATTTGAACTGAATATTTCATTTGATGTGACAAAATGTAGATGAACGTTTCCAGTCAGGATGCTGGAAATTCAAAAGTATGACTGCATGCGTTCCCTCATCTTTTTTTTCTTTCTCCTTTTTCATTCTTTTTTGAAACAGTCTTGCTATGCAGTTCAGGCTGGCCTTGAGCTCAGTTTTGCAGCCCATGCTGGTGTCAAACTCGCACCAATCCTCCTGCCTCAGCCTCCCGAGTGCTGGGATTGCAGGTGTGCGCCACCACGCCCAGCTTCCTTCCTTTATCCTTTACCCAGTGATCATGATTAAGGCTGGTGCAATTACATTCTGCTCTCCCCAGTTTAAAGAGTTCCTGATGCTAATCTATACGAATGAGACATGATAATTTCTGTCAAATATATTTAGTATATGTCTCAATTATCTCCTGTTAATGAAACTCCAATTTGTGATATCTTTTTTCAAGTTATGTCTTTAAACTGTATGACGTAAATATTTACCAGTACCATAGAACAGGCGTATTCTATATCCTTATCTAAAACAACTAGTATAAATGAAATTCCTAGTTATCAAAAAGCAAAGCGTATCTTTAGTCAAGGCTTTTCTTGGGAATATGTTACATATCCATTCTTTTAACTACACTGAATTATATTCCAAAATTATAATAGAACATGGAGTTGTGCATCCAGAAGGGATCGTATTGGTTTAACCATGATTGGTTAAGTGGCTTGTGTCACACTGAGATAGGAGTAAAAACTATGTATATGCATGTTTAAAAGAAAAAAAAAAAAAACTGATGCAGTTTGTTGGGAACTGTCCAAAGAAATGCTATGAAGCCCTAGTCTGAATAAGTCCTTTATATGTATAATTACTTTTTACCACAATACCTACACATTGTCAACCTGTTCTAGAGACCCCACTTCTGGTATTAAAATATAATTGCATTCTATATTTGTATACATGATATCAAAATTAATATTTCAGCATAAGAAATTAATAATTACAACTAACTCCTCAATAAATAAGTCATAATAAAAAAAACTAGCAGGTCACAATTCAAAAACTAGGCAGGAGGCGTTTCAATATACATAAAGTGATGTTATAATAATCATATCAGAAGGCCAGAGCACATAAACAAATTTCCCAGCAAAAAAGATGTTCTTGAAGATGGAAATGATACTGCAAAATAATGTCACTGCTTTAGGGAATGAGCCACTAGGACTTTGTTTCCAACCAAAATTCTGCTCAAAAAATCTGGGTAAAAATTTTAACAAGATAATGTTGACTTATCAGCCAGTATTAATGTGCTTATCACATTTTTTGTGGAATAATTGCCTTGTACAGTGGTCAGAAACCATTACTGTATTTGCTATCAACTTCCTTGACAAAAGTTTAGCAATAAGAAGCAAGTATATTAGAACATTATGTACATATTTTTCTTTATTATCTTTGCTTGAAAAATGAGTCGATTATGTATTCCATTACGTGACTCATTTAATTCAAGAAGTCAAAGAAATAACAAGCTCCTATGCAGAAAACAAAGCCAAATGTTTTACTGGTGTGTACGCGCACTGTGAATTCTTTTTGCTTAAAATTATTTACTGTGTTCTCTCAGCAGCAGCCAGTATTCATAAGTGAACTATAAATTTTATGTTATTATATAATAAATAATGTGTATTCTCCATCTTTAGTATATTCTGTATTTCTATAAATAAGAAATTGGAATTAATTCTCTCTCTCTGCACAGAAAGTCCATACAGCTAAGTGTGTGTGTGTGTGTGTGTGTGTGTGTGTGTGTGCGCACGTGTGTGTATATACACATGCACACATCCTCATATCCAACGAGGGACCTTGCTGTACAGCAGCATCTGCTACACAGAGTGACCCAGTGTTCTTCCCTGCTTACCAGTCTATTTCTACAAACACAGTATCTTGGGTACCTAAGATGGCAATAACATCAACCAACATGTGTCCCTGGGACATCATGTCCAAGCCAGCCAGGTGGACAAAATCAGAAGCCTTGATCTTGCAAGGGTAAGTACTGCTGCTGCCGTCAGACACCAGGTTGTACCCAAACTCTCCTTTAGAAGCCTTGATAGCAGTGTGCTTGGCTCCTGGAGGGACGTGGTAGCCCTCAGTATGGGACTTGAAGTGACGGATCAGTGACTCCATGCAAATCTTCATCTCCACACACTTGGGAGGGGACACTTTGGCATCAGGAGCTTTGATCTCTCCAAGAAGCTCCTGTTCAGACACTGCCCATGATTCGAAGGGACTGGCATACCTCCTCTGCCCGACACAAGTGCCTACCATGGCACTCTCCTTGAGAACCAATAGGGATATCAAAGTCACCCAGGTCACAAACATCATAGGGCTGGGTCTTCTGCAGATCTCACTGAATACCTGAGCCCTGGAGCATCACTGCACTAAAACCACCGTTAAGTACATCTTCTGCTTTTACAACTCCAATGTCCACTATATGATTTGCCAGATCCTATTACTAGTCAACATCTCCTCCACTACCTTGATTCTAAGAGAAAAGTTCTGGGAAATCTTGTAGATGTCATCCAGAAGGCCAAGGGTTAAATCCTGGTCCAGTCCTCCAGGTTGGATATAAGCAGCCTGCATTTGAGCTCTGGACATGAATTCATAAGACTCAACCATCTTTTCCTGTTCCTCAAACATCCGAAAGAAAGGGGTCATGGCCCCAGTGTCCGGGGTATGTGTTGTCATGGCCACGATGTGGTTCAAAAGTTGTGTAATTTCCCAGAAAGCACTTGGATCCACTGTGCCTGTGGAGGGGGCTGGATGCTTAACATCGTTTCCACTGCCAGAGCCAGGGGATATGCCTGCTCGGTACACATCATAGACATGTGGTCTAGCTGGCCAAAGTATGGAAGGGCTTGCAGGTAAGTCTTGTATTCAATGATCTTCTCAGTACCTCAGTGTGGACTCCATGGGCTGCTGGGTGCTGGGACGTAAAGTTCAGGGTTAAGTTGGAGACTGTGTTTTCTTTTGAAGGGTCCACATCATTCCAAAGTGGAGGCTTCCAGTGGGCTGATTCCTTAGTGGGGTACATAATAGGACACAAACTGTTGTTCCCATTCCTCGTCTGGCTACCATGGCCAAGCATCTCTGCTAGGCTAGACAGGCATTTGCACCCCAGACCCGGCCCTCAGCACTTGGGCACCAATGGCCCCGAGGGTGCAAAGGACCCTCAGTACCATCTTACCTCGGCGGCAGCCCATGTGCGGAATTAACTCTTATGATCCCAGACACTACCCAAAGCACCTTTCATACCTTTCATGTCATCACATAAAACGTTTCATATCTCTAATGACATCAACATCTTTTCTACCTAAATAATTTTGGAAATATTAAATAACAGTGTTGGAACTATACTGTAGTACACTAAAGGTCATGCAGATGAGATAAATATGCAAATGCATAAAGTTACAATGGCACAAATAAAGCACCACAACTTGGCTGAAGCAGCCAAGCTGTAAAACCGTAAATAATGTGATTTTGTAACAATATGCATTAATATACATGACTATGGGCATAATAGTTACATGTTGCTGTAAATGGTGAAAAATGAAAGAAGTATATATAAATATTCTGTATATCTATTTCCTATATTAATGTATGAAAATACATAGCTATGCATTATGCAAATGTAATTGAATTCTTAGGTTGATAAGTCGTTCACTGTATGCTTGCATTCCCCAGATACTTTCTTCATATAGTAACCCCGTAGAACTTTAATGCAAAAAATTATGATGCATACATTTATGCATAATTATACAATGGAGGGTTTGGTAATTGATACATTGTGTCAGCTTGAGGCAGCTTGGCTGGATGGGCTCAGCTGGTCCTGGGCTGTGGGAGCCCCATCCTGTGGGATGTGGAGGGCCTGCCCTGGGACATGATTGGCTCCACTCTAGGGCCAGATCAGCACAGCATAGCCCAGCACAGCTCTGCCCTGCCCTGGCTGCTTCCTGCCTGGCCCAGCCCTGCCCCACTTCCTTGGAGAAGTCCTCAGCTTCGGAGGAGCTTGATCTCTGTAGCCACCCCACTTTGGAGGAGCTCTGCGCCAGCACAGAACGTGGAAGAGAGAGGCTTGATGGAGGCCACAGCTGTTAGTCCTCCTCTGCTCCTCATTGTTTTCTGCTGCCTTGAAGCCAGCGGGGTATGAACTGAAACCTCTACAAACTGTGAGCTAAATAAACCTTTCCTTCCTGCATTTTGAGAGTTGGGTTTTTGTCCCAGGAACGAATAAAAAGTAAGTAAAACAGAGGGGAAGTAAGATTTAATACATGTCACCTACATGAACCAAATACACACAATGAACATAAACATTATGTTCATTATGTTATAAACATGAACTAAAAGTAGTAAGAATGATAAGAATAAAAAAAGAGAAAAGGGGGAAGATGTTGGTGGGAAGAAGAATATTATAATATTCCAGTTTCCATGTTTATGAGTTTTCTTCCTAAGATTAATGTCAGCTCTATACACTGCAAATGAAGACGGATGGAATTAACCAAAAAAAAAACCAAAAAACAAAAAACAAAACAAAACAAAAAAAAACACTAATTATGTAAAATGTATTTTCTCACAATTATTTTGGTGTTATTTTGTAACATAACAGTTATAGAAGCCATGGTATGTTTTATGTATGCAAAATATTCAATTTGGAATGAGTAAATGATTATAGTTTGTTTCTAGTACCTGTCTAGCTGTGTCTATTTTTGTATTTTCCTCTGCAGGCCTTTAGGTTTGATTCCTAACAGACACAGTTTTTATTAATTAATCATTAGGAAAAAATCAAAATGTGAAACTACTACACTCTTAGTAGAATTACTAAAATTAAAAACAGAAAGCCAGAAAGAAGAGAATAAAGAAGGCAGAAAAGAAAGAAGGGAAAAAGGGAGGAATAAAGAAGAAAGAAAGAAAGAAAGAAAGAAAGAAAGAAAGAAAGAAAGAAAGAAAGAAAGAAAGAAAGAAAGAAAGAAAGGATTGCAAGATCAGGGTTGAGAATGTGGAACTAAAACATGCTTGCTGTTGGGTGCAGAGGCTCCTTTTAAACTATAATGCCATCATACGGTATCACCCAGCAATCCCACTCTGATATTTTTGTGTAAGAGAAATAACATTTGTCCATAGAGACTTTTGCAGATGAATGTTTATAGCAGGCTGCTTAATAATCACAGAAAGCTACAGACATTTCAGTTAATCAGCAGACAAATGCAATTTCACACACTACACCAAGTTTCTGTGTTGGTGAGTTTAGAGTAAACTCAATTATTAGAACATCTAAGCTATTGATTGCTGTTTTGACTATTGCTTGGACAAATACTAAACCTTTTGATTTGAAAATATAGTTAGTAAACAGTTTAAGTCACCACACCTGTTATGGTTTATGTCTAGTTGTCCCCCCAAAGCCTCATGGAGTCATTCGGCGGGGACTTCTAGAGTTTGAGACTTGATCCATGATCCCTGGGATTATAGGTTTTAGTACTGATGGGATTATGGGTGGAAGTACTTCCGGGATTATGGGTGTAGCCTAGGGCGGGAGCTAAGGCGGAGAGCCTGAATGTAATATAAAGAGAGACAGAGACAGACTTGAGCTGTTGCTCTCTGCTGCCCTGTTTGGTTGGCTACTTCTGCCACCATTTTGTTGCTGTTCCGCCGCCATGAACTGGATGCTCTCTGCCCTGTTCCACTCAGCCTTGGGACAGCCGAATATGGACTGAAACCTCCACGAACTGTGAGCTAAATAAACCTTTCCTTCCTTCATCTTGAGTGTTGGGTATTTGTCTCAGCAACGATTAAAAGGTAACAAGACAACACCCTTTGCCCCCCTTCTTATAATGCATGTGAAATGTACAGGATTTAACTGAAAACAATCTCCGTGTTTCCAAAATGACCATCTTTTGAGAATAACTGAGCCGTAAGAATGAGTTTCTAAGGACCGATGGTAAAAAGGGCCTTTGCTTTCACTGCCAATAATGACATTGGTTATCATAAGTTGTTAGCTTATTTTTCCTTATGGAAAAACCTATTGCATTTCTTTCCTTATTTGGCCAGTTAGAAGCCTTAATTTCATATCTATCACCTACCTCTAGTAAGCATGTGAAATGTTATAGTCCAAAAAGAAGGAAATGCTAAGACCTGAGCTGACTGCTTTTGTGTCCAGAAGGTGAGGGTAACACTGAATCTTCTCCGACTAAGGAGGTATATTTTCACATGTGATTACAAACACCTATACATAGTCAAACATAGCACTGCACACAAATGCACAATCCAAGCCCACACAATACACGTTCACAGAAACACCCCCATGTATGCATGTACCCCATAAGTTATGCAGACATAGTTACACGGTCACATACCCCCATTCATGTTTTAATGAACAAGATAAACCAGAACTGGAAAGCCGAAGGGCTGGCCAAATAGCTCAGTGGATTAAGATGCCTGCAAGTAGGTGCAGTGGCCAGTGGTTCAATCTCTGGGTTCCTTGAGACTGCAATTGAGACTGGCCATGGTGGCATGTGCCTATAATCCTAGCTCTTGGGAGGCTGCAAAAAGGCAGATCACTATGACTCGAATCTAGTAGTGAGACCCTGATCACCCTGTAGACCTTTCCCTAAAATACAAACAAACAAATAAACAAATAAATAAATACTTGAAAACGTAGAGGAAGGTACAGAAGACCCTAAACATGGGCCTACGTGGCAGTGTGTCATCCTGCATGTGAGAATTAGAGACTCCTCCTGGTGCCCTTCTTAGCTGAGGTTACAAAGACTGGGATAGAGGTCTTCCTTTATACGCCAGAGATCTCCCTGTCACATGCTCATAGCTCACTGCATTGCAAAGAACAATGATTTTCCATATTCTTTAATTCTTACTGGTTGGTTGATGATTTTTAATTACCTGTGCCTTATCGAACACTGCTTCATCCTAACAACATCAAAAATTGTGACGTTAAAGACCTCTTCTCATACCTTTTGCAGAGCTTTGCTTGCAAAACTACATAAAAATTCAATATTTTCTTGAGGCATCCACTAAATCTTCAGGTATCAACTAGACTGGGAAAGGCTGCACCAAAACAAATCTACTAGAAGTTCTTGGAACCTACTTATCAGTAAGAATTGCTGTCAATTTTCCTTGAAACTGTCACCTCTCTTTTAAGTCCTGGTGTGTCACTCTTGGCTTTGGAGTTTCGAAGACTTGCCAAGCATCCGGGGAATATGCACAGCAGGTGAGGAAAGATACCTAGCTGTTTCTTCAAATAGCACCAGTGTGGTATCCACTGGGATAATTCCAGAAGCTGTCTGGAAAAGCCTCCTATTTCTTTCCATGCTGAGCTTTCTAAGGGTTGCCTTTCCAGGACAGAGGTAATCAATACATTCTAGCATCATAGGGCCTTTAGTGAAGATTCTTATGTTCTTGGGTATAGCCATTTTAGCATTTATTCTGGGATTTTAACCAGGTCATGTGTCAGCAGATGTGAAGGAATCGTTCTATTTTCTACCTCAGGAACATTTCTGACATATTGCAGCCCTTCTGGGGTAGATCTCCCACATGTAAGAAAGTTTAAAAATTGGAACTCTTCAGTTGGTTTACATTCCGGGCTTAAAGAAATTAAGTCAGAGGCCACAGTTTGAATTTCACGGTTCATTTTACTTCCAGTGAAAATCTGGGAATGGAAGAAACAGGAAAACGCTAGGATGTAGGGCAGGTTCCCAGCAACAGCAAACTCAGAAATGTCTTCAGAACTGTAATTCAATGTGTATAATATTTTAAAAGAAAATTACTGTTTCTCTATCTCCTTTTTTTTTTTTTTTTTGCCAGCTCAGCCTACCCTGAGGGAGAGGCTGGCATGACATGTGGTGCCACGAATCCAACCATGGTTCCCTGCATTACTTAAGCTTACTTAAGCAGGCACTTTAGGCCACTGAGCTATTTCACACGGCCTCTCCTTCCTTTTCAATTTCCATCTTTATAGAAAAGTTATCCCAGATTAGTAAGACTAGTGTACTGATTTTCTTGGAATAAATTGGTTAAGAACAAACAACAACAAAAAAAAAGAAATAAGTCACAGGTAGAGATATATATGCCTAACTCCAACAAGGTAATAGCAAAAGCTAAAGAAGTTACATCTTCAACTGTAAATGACAGGTTGAATGTTTCCTTCCGAAACTCCTAGTTATGGATATGAACCCAAGGAAATTGAAATCAGTGAGTGACAAACAGACATGTGTCTTTGCATTTTTTGGTGAACTTTACACAACAACGCAGATTTGAAATCAGCACAGGTGTTTATCAATGGATGGATAATTAAAAAATCACTTGGCTCTTATGTACAACAGAACATTGTTCAGTCCTGGAAAAAAGTAAGCTTTTATTATCTTTAGTAGCATAGATGGAACTTGAAAACCACTGCACTAAGTGTATCAAGCACAGAAAGAGTAATGTCACATGTTTCCACCCATTGGTGAAGCTAAAAGCTGATCCCAAACAAGTAGGCAATACTGTAATGGTTTACCCAAGCCTGAAGAGTATGTAGGGAAGCAGGAAGAGAGGACGGGGTGCAGAGGGGATGCTTCTCAGCTGCGGAGGCTCAGCTGACTTGGAGAAACAACTGCTCATGTTCTATAGATACTAGAATTAGCATGTTTGGTGACAACTAACTGAATATTTTAGTGCAGATAGTAGAGAATATTTTAACTTTGCCAAGAGAAATATGTGTCTCAGAGGATGGATATGTTACTCTAAGATGATCATTATACATTATGCATATGTATGTATGCTCATCTATCTATCTATCTATCTATCTATATCTTATAAATTTAAAGTACTGTGTTAATTAACGTTTGTAAAAATTTCATAGTCATTAAAATTCCTTATGTTCTTATGAAATAAGTTTGTTAAGAAATGTTAAATGTATGATATAAAATAAAATGATTTCAGTCACCTTAATATTTATACTTCAAAACAGATGTATAAATATCCACACATATAAAATATGTATATGCCCACAAATATACATAATTACATAGAAAACTCAGGTAAGGGATATTTCAAAATAACATTTGTGCATAGCACTATTACAATTTACTTCATTTTTTACTGTTTTTCTTACAACTCTAAATTGTATTGTTCACAGTAATATCGTAAAACAAAAATAAATTTCAGGTCATGATGGTGCATTCTGTATGAGCTAAACACAGTTTACCATTCAATTGCTCAACCTGCAATATCTCTACTCCATTGCTAATCCCAATACCTTAAATTCTGAAGACTGGCACCCACCAACCATCTACCATTTCTACTGAAATCATGATAGAACTCAGAGCCTTTGCACTGAACTAAATCTCCAGCTCATTAAATTATATGTTGAGATAGGGCTTCAGTAATTCACTAATTTTCTGGACTAGTCTCAAAGTTGTCATATTTCTGTCTCAGCTTCTGAAAGTACTGGCATTATATACTTGGTCACTCTGCCCTTCAGGCCAGTGTCTTTTCATTGGTATCATCTTAATTTATTGCGGTTACATATTACCTGGACAGCTGATTTCAGTGCTTTGGCAGTGGAAATGAATATGTGCTGTGCCTCTGTGTGTATGTGTGGCGTGTGTGTGTGTGTGTGCATGTGCGCGTGTGCATGCATGCGTGTGCGTGCGTGTGCATGCATGCATGCATGTGTGCACACAAGTATGTTTCATCTCATGTCTTCAATCTCGGACTATGAACCAGATTGTGGCACCAAGCCAACTCTCAAGATTAACAGAAGTGACAATTTGGCTACACATGAATAAATCATTCTCCACCAGTTAGATTTCTTTGTTTAGGCAATAGAAACAAAGTTTAGCAGAAAAACATGATATATTTATTGGGAAGATAGTTGCTTGATCTTACCAACCGAAAAGTCTGAGAATCAGACTTGGAAAACAGAGTATATACCAGCAGGTGACAGGTGGTTAACATAGGAGCCCTAGAACACTGTACTTGAGAGGACGCAGCTCAAAGCAGGGCTCTGTTGGCCACTTACTACAACCCCATGTGCTGTGCTCACCACTATTTCTGGATGTGAGACACTTTCTAGGGATCTCCATGTATTATTCATAGGAAACCCTGCCTCTGGTTCCATCGTAATCATTCACTCTAGTGAGAGATCGTAGGAAAGACAATTTGTGGTGCAGTTTCAAAACCCAGTGGTGCAGTTGAATAGCAGGTGGTCCTGATACTCCACTGTCACATTGAGACGCTATGCTTTTTGTGAAGTTCAGGCCAAGACAGGAGGAACATTTTTTCTATAATTTGTATTAATGACATATCTCATAGACCAGACAAACCCTAGAGGAGTAGAGTTTTTGAATTCTGGTTATCCTGATGGCAGAGGTCAATTAGATGTAAAGTATAACTGAAGAAAATTTGCCACAAAAATTTTACATTCTCCAGTATCGTTATGGTCTACATCTAATTGCCCCTGCCCCAACAGCCTCAGGCAATCATGGGGTGGGGACTTCTAGAGTTTCAGATTTGATTCATGATCCCCTGGGATTATGTGTTTTGATTCTGATGAGATTATGGGTCTGAGTACTGCTGAGATTAGGGGTGTAGCCTAAGACAGATAGCCTGAGGCAGAGAGCCTGAATGTAATATAAAGGGAGACAAAGACAGACTCACACTGTTGCTCTCTGCTGCCCTAGTGGGTTGTCTCTGTCACCATATTGTTTCTGTTCCCCGGCCATGAACTGCCGCCCTCTGCCATGTGCCTCTCTGCCTTAGTGCCAGCCAAGTATGGACTGAAACCTTCAGTAACTGTGAGCTAAAGAAACCTTTCATTCCTTCATTTTGGGTGTTGGACATTTGTCTCGGCAATGTAGGAAGAGCAACTAAGACAATTATCATACATATTTCTAAGCTTCATTGAATGTACTTTTGAGAAGTAACTTAAAAATGTCAAGTCTTAATTACTTCACAAAAAATTAACAGCTGAAAAGTAGAACACTGGATCTATGAGGAACTTTTGTGTGTCAGAGAGGTTTTGAAAAGCTTAAATTAACACAGTTCATAACAAGCCCAAATTAGGCACCAACCTCTGATTCCCTGGTTCCACAACGATGTGTGCTTCCAAAATTCTAATAGGTGCATCCAAGGGACGAGTTAGCACTAGAAAGGGATCATTTCTTGATGACAGTAATACTTTGACATCAAAAATATTTTTCTAAGTTAATAAATTTGAAAGCCTGTCTCTTTTATGATTCTACTTATATGAACTGTCCAGAGGCAGTGGTACAGGCAGACGGATTGGGGACCAAAGGCTCCGGATGACAGCAGGGCCTGCACAGAAACCCGGGAGGAGGAATATTTGCAGATCACATAACTGTTCTCAGCTGGAACATGGCAGCAGTTCTACGACACGATAGTTCACTAAAAACGATCAAACCGTAATGTATTTATATTTACAAGATGCTTGCATGAAGTTATATTTTAATACATCTACTTTTCTACTACTTTTAACAAATCAGAACATTGCTCTCTAGTAAATAATTTAAAGACAGCAAAGCAGAGATTTACATAATTATTCTCATCTATTTGCTCTTGACCAATGGCTCTAACCTATAAAATATGCCCTTATTCATGTTAATATTGTCTGTTTTCCTGGAAAAATCCAAATACATATTCTTTTATTTTTTCCTACACCAGGGATCAAACTCAGGACCTTGGGCTTGTCAAGTAGGTGCTTATGTCCCTGAGCTATCTCTCTGGCCCAAAGTGCATATTCTTAATCTTCATATTATCTGCTCCATGTAAGGCACTTGACATAGGTGCTGAACAGACCAGGGGGTGACCACCCCATGATCTTCTGCTCTAGTTTAATGCCTTTGGGGACTCCCCTCTCTTTCTTCTGCAGCTGTAAGACGTCAGCATTTCTTCTAAGTGAGAATAGGCCAGTAATGCTCTTCTCATGACTACACTGTCTGCATAATAAGATTCGACTTTAGCCCCCCCAAATCTGACCTTTACCCAAGCTGTCAACACAGGGCCCCACAGACAGGAAGCGTGATCTATATGAAGCCACACAATCACGCCATAGGCACGACAGAAATGAAGCCCACTGTAACAGATCTATGATAGATTCGCATTTTTGGAAGAGAATACTTGATCTAAAGGAGAAGAGATGCATTTTATCTCAGTGTTTTAGAGGTTTCCTTCCATTGTCAGCCAACCCTAGCTTCAGGAGAATCAGAAACACCCAAGCAGAAGGGTGTCACACAGAATAGCTGGGCGTTTTGTGGCATCCAGAAAGCAGACAGGGAAAAGTCCAAGAAGTGATCAGAGAGCAGAACTGACCTTCAAAAGCTGGCCCCACTCGCCTACGCTCCCCGGCTGCTTTCCACTGGCTCACTGCCTGCTCAGCTGTGCACTCATGAATGGTCAAATCCATCGCTGAGGCCTGAATCCTCATGATCAAGTTAGCTCTCTAAACCACACCTCTGAGCACTGCTGCATGGGGAATGAAGCTCATAATACAGGAGTCTTTGGAAGTCTCCCAGTATTTAAGCTGTAAGAGGATTGTTCCTTCTCTCTTCGGAAATGCGGCCCACCCCTGCTCCCAGGGCACAACTTTCTCTTGATTAGCTCTTTACTCACAGGCGATAATTTTCTATTTTAGATATATCTGGTTGAATCCACTCTGAGGTTTGGAAGGCAAAGAGGGTAAATTCTTTAGAAGTCTCTTCCCTGTATAGTCCTGTAAGATGGCTTGGTGACAACTTTTGCAGTGACAGTGCCGCAGTACAGGAAGCCAACTCTTCCTGCCCTGGGCCTCTCCTATAACCAGTTCCCCAAGAGGATATGGTTTACTCACTGCCCCGTCCTCCATAACGTTCTCAGCTCTGAAGTTCTCTTGGAGGCCCCTTGTCCACTCCATGGAGGAGTACATTGTCACTGTTGACTCCCATCGCTCTGCTAAATCTCAGCAAACTGACTGTTTTTCTCATGCCATCTGTGGACAACTTTCATTAGTGACTGACACAGAAAGACAAACTTCTTATGTGTGGAGTCTCCACTGTGCTTATTACACTGTGATCACATGTATGCCAGGCCTTCGGCCCAACCACCTGTAAAACCAAAGATTGCAGAGTGAGGTAAACAGGACTAGAGGCAGTCAGCATTGTAAGACTGTGATTTTAATACCAAGAAATAATAGGGACTCAGACCCTGTCATTCACAATCGTATACAGATTAATGCACAGTTCACAGACTATTTCATGTTAGGCTCCCCTTTTGATGTCATAATATTTTTACTCTTTTGATTAACCAAAGTAATTGTAAACATTTTTGGGCTACAACAGGATGTTTCAAGTTATGTGCATGTTGTACAATGAGCTAATAAAGAGAATTAACATCAATTTCTTTCACTTTTGTGCTTATATTTTATTTCTAATATATGATTTTATTAGTGCTTGTTTGTGACACATAATTCATGTCCTCATCATAAGGAGTGCTGTTCATACAAACCACATCTTAATCCTTTTTATGGTCATTACGTTTAAAGGCAAAATACTTCTAATTCCTCCTATCATTTTGAATTCCTCTGAATCCACTCTGTCCTCTAATCTACTGGAGAGAATTTATGTCTTAGACATAATGCATTTATGTTGAATATGGGGCAATATTTGTGCTTCTCAGAGAATCATAAAGGAGCCCTGGGGCAAATGCCATCAAAACTGAAGTGATCCAGTGTTAGTCAGCTTTCCGGCAGTGTAGCAAAATCTTAGACAATTGAAAATGAGGAGTGGTTTGCTTTTCTTCAGCCTCAGGACTTTCAGTTCATGTTTCGGCGGCCTCATTATTATGGGGCTGTGGTGAAGCAGATCATCTTGGAGAGAGACAGAGGCAGAGACAGAGATGGGAGAGAGAGAGAGAGAGAGAGAGAGAGAGAGAGAGAGAGAGAGAGAGAGAGCGAGAGAGAGCACCTGATGCTCCCCGAATCACTTCCAGTTTGTTCCCTAAAGACCAACATCCTCCTTCTGGGCCTCACATAAATTTTCACCACTTCTCAATAGAGCTAAGCTAGTGACAAAGTCCCTATTAAAACACAGCGATCTGGCAATATTTCAGATTCATTCTGTAGCATGGAAGAAATCAATTACTCTGAAAAATATTTTAGCATTTCAGATTCATCTTCACACATTCTTTCTTGAAAAGAAATGAAACACATCATTCAGCCCTGAACCTTTTGCCCTCTTCCATTTGAAGAAAACTTGTTCCTGCTCATTACAGAAGTAAAACGCGTTCCTTCTAAGAATTCCCCTGACTGCTGTCTGTCTGGGCAGCCCTTGCTGTATGCTTGCAACCTGGATGTTGGCTGTCGGTCAGAACCCAAGCCCTTGCCATGGGCTGCTGAGCCCTGGAGTTCTGATAAACACCATGTGCTTATGGCCAAACCTAAGTTATGTTGATCCCTGTTCTCTTTCCAGTAATGTGTAAAATGACAATTGGCAAGAATCAGATCAGTGCTCCAGGATGGAAAGGAAATATACATGGGGGTTTAATGATGAAAGTGGTGACTGAGAGGAGAGAGAGATGGCCTTGGGTCCCGTGCAGAAGACTCGCCAAGAGAGCCCAATACCACGTTCTCAATGTGTGAAGGCACATCAACGTTATCTTGAATGATGAATATTTTTTTAAATTGTCAAGAATACAAACAAACAAACAAAACTGGAAACGTTATGGAAGCTCACTAAACGAGATGATAGAATTCAACAGTGGTTGTTATACTGCGTATTACACATTGTGCATGTGCACAGGCTAGATAGCTGAAGTGATTGTGCTGCGGGCTGCTACTGCTCTACTGAAAGGGATGGGAGTGCTTCGATGTTCTTCTCCTCTTTGGTTTTTAATTCATGGACCAAGTTTGATTACTCATATCTGTTAATCTGAACTACATGTCCGATTCTTTGATTTTGATTTTAAACTAAATTTTGCTTTAAAAGTATGTAAGCTCTGGCTCATTGTCTTGTTGGACAGTACAATTTTGAATTTTGGGATTCCTGTTGTTAGGACATAAATCTTGGAAACCCTACTTCTTGTTGTATGTGACTCTGTTTTATCTTTTTTTTTTTTTTTTTCTTTGTATTTTAGGGAAGACACTACAGGGTGTTCAGGGTCTCAGCACTAGATCAAACTGTAGTGATCCACCTGTTTACAGCCTCCCAAGATCTGGGATTACAGCAGTGCACCACCATCCCCAGTCTCAATTATTAACTCAGCATGTCCTGAGGGTGGGGCTAACCTCACAGGTGTGGGAATCTAACCCCAGGTCCCTGGCCCTGCTTGCAGGCACTGTAATTTGCTGAGCTATTTGGCTGGCCCTTTCTCTTTGTTTTTGCTTTTGTTTGTTTTTAGTTTTTAATTTTGCTTGTTCATTGTTTTTAATTTTATTAATTTTACTGAGAAAGAAATAACAATGTGACAGGGTTTTTTTTTTTTTTTGTCAGAACCGGGGATTGAACATACACCCTTGCACTTGCCAAGGAAGTGCTTATTCTTTTTTTTTTTTTTTTTAATTTTCAGCCCATTTATTTCATGTAATTCCATTCAGCTTCTATATGTCAATGAAAGTCTTTCATGAAAGTTGCATAAAAATAGAAATTTAAAACAAGAAAAAATAACAGAATTAAAAATGATACTATAAATAAGGGTGATAACTCTATACTGTTTGCATATTTAATTTCCTATATCAATTATTTTTGTAAGACTGAATTTATTAATATTTATTTATTTTATTATTTTTAATAAGAAATATCAATATGATTGTTTCAACATTCGCAATAACTGACACATTGCATATTGTCCTCATAATAGTAATACAGAGCACAGGGTGTGGACATGATACATTTTCTAATCGATGTTGGTAAGGAAAGAAAAAACAATTTCTTCTCTTTGAACTAAGAGAAAGTAGATGTATACAAAGTCCAATGTTCCAAAATTGTACTTGGTTACTGGTGAAACTAGCAATGTTGGAAGTTGTTGATTTAAGCCTCTTATAGCTCATCATACTAATCTAGTTCTGTGTTTTATGCCTCGTAATTAAGCTTTTCCACTGGGTGATCAAGTTCAAGTTAAAGCAAGACCTATATTACAAAACATTCATCTTTTATATCTCCAAGGACAAATCCCCTCAGGATTAACTTTGGAACCATGTACAGTGCTTTGTAGAATTGTTGTCAATGTCAGCCTACAGGTCAAGTCACGGCCATTGCTTGACCAGTTTGCCTTCTGTGAAAGACTGAGAGAATGTTTTTTTTTCCTCTGAGTGACTCTCCTTAGACACACTATAGGTCATTTGTCTCTTTCCTCTGAGGTTCCATAATCTCCTTAACCAGAAAATTTGGGACATCTCTGAGTTATAGGATAGTAAAGCATAGGTTCTCTTGTGTCCTGAGTCCTTACTGACCTTAAAGGGCTAGGGCCAAAATATTAGCTATTCTCATAGCCCTTCTTTTCCTCCAATTTTTGGTCTGTTAAGAAAGTGCTTATTCTACTGAGCTATCTCCCCAGCCCCTTTTAAAATATTTAAAATTAAAAAACACAAAGAAGCTCATTTTATTGTTCCTTTATCTTCCAGCAAAACATTCTGTGTTCTGTGTGGTCAATCATCCTATGTATTAAGTAAACTACATAAAATGTAGTAGGAAAGAGATTTTGTTGTATTTTTATTACCTCATGTGTTAATTGCTATAGGGTAGGCATTGCTAAATATTTGTTGCATAACTAAGTTTGATATGTACAAAATTAGTATATATTCTCTGAAAGTGTATATAAATATATAAATATAAATACACAATTTCAGAAAAACTGTCATGAATTTCATCTTTTTCATATAATTTTTTTATTGGTAAAACTGAACATCTCAATTTTTTTTTGTCTTTTTGTCTTTTTGAGACAGGGTCTCGCTATGCAGTTCAGGCTGGCCTTGAGCTCACTTTTGTAGCCTAGGCTGGTCTCGAACTCACACCCATCCTCCTGCCTCAGCCTCCCGAGTGCTGGGATTACAGGCTTGCACCACCATGCCCGGCCGACCATCTCAATTCTTAGTCATGCTGTATTTCTAATTATTTTTATTAATGTATTTACATATGAAAGGTAAATGGATGAACAGTCCCAAGTTCTACGAAGACTTGACTTTGGTAAGAATGCACATTTCTAGTGTATACTGATATAAAGATAAAATTATCCATTTTTCAAGGATGGTAAATAGGAAAATTGTATTTGAACTTCTTTTGTAACTATAGTAAATGCTAACATACTAAATAAAGTTAAACAACATTTTAGCAACAATGTGTCTTATCTTAATTTGTGTTATCTTTTTATGTTACAGATGAGAAACAAGAATTTCATCTAGTCATAATACCAATGTCCTTTGTGCTCAGTCCCTGGGATGAAAGACTGAAAGCTATATACATTTCCTTATTAACATAGGCATTTGTCTTAATTTTTTAAAGAAGTAATCTACTTATTATTTGTATGCACTGTAAAATTTCCCACCTCTGCTATGGGCATGAATGCCTTCCAAAATAGTTTTATTGCACAGGCTTTATTGGTTTTAAATTTCTACAGTGTCTATGATAGGCTCGCATATGACTCTCAAGCTACGAATCATACACCATAAAATCTAGATAAATCCAAGGTATTTATCTGCTTGTTTAGTCCTTGATGAGAAATACCATTTCGTTCCCTTTTGCCAAGCGTGTATCTTTATCTGAATGTTCACTGTCCTGTCAGGAATGGAAACAAACAGACGTCAGACATCATCCCTCATTCTGAGATAGCAATGTCTCTGAGCAGGACCTTTGTGAAATGTATCTGCGAGTTGATTCCTCATTAGAGAGTAATTAGAGCTTCACATTAGAAACTTAATATGCAGTGCTATCCAGTTTAAATGATTTAAAATTTGATTCTATTTGTTTGTAGTTGGAGGCAATTCTTACATTCTCACTCAAATTTAATGACCAGTTTGACATGGTAATGGCACAAATGAATTTAAACTCCACCTATTGAATACACAAGTGATATTGAGAGCAGTGTTTAGATACAGTGATATGTGTCTCTATAGGGGCAGCTAAAGGCAGAAAAGCAAAACAGTTGAGCTCACGGAACATATTTAAAAGCAATCCAATAAAAATAAAGGGTGATAACTTTAAAAAAAAAAAACTAAAGAGAATATGTCCTAATGGATATTAAGTTTGGACATTCTGGAAGGAAATGTTATTAGAACTAATTAAAATAACATAATCAGTGATAGAAAACCTACCTTGTGGCTTTAATGTTTCAATTTTGGCATACCCTGGTCTAGAACACGAGGCTTCTGTTCAGATAGCATGGAACAATGCCAGCCCTGAGGAAAGCTGTGCTCCAAGGGCCCAAGCCTTGAGAAAGCCTCTGGGACTCGGTTGCTGGCCTTCTCCGTCTTTGTGTGCTAGCTAGATATATTTTGATGAAAAAGGACTCCACAGAAAACTTAGTGAGATGGAGACTCTCACGTAAGTAAATCAATGTGATTTTAAATATTTTCTGTTCACTCTATAAACTCATATTCCAAAAATATATTCCAAGTCATATTTATTATAACCACATTATCATTATCATTAATATTATTATTTGGGGTTAATGAGAATTGAACACAAGACCTAATGCTTGCCAGGCAGGCACTGTGTCACTGAGCTAAATCCTAGGCTTCTATAATAATAATAATTATAATTATTATTGTTATTACTATTAATCAAATATAACTGATAAGCCTGGGTGTAGAGCTATCCATACATCTCTATGTCCAGCTCTGGGAAGTGGGAGGCTAATGCAGTAAGATCATATGATCTCAAGAGAAAGACAATGTAGGTCCTATTTTCAAACAAAATGAAAAATAAAAAATAGGCAAACAAAACAGAATAAGTGCATTTCTAAAGTGCGTCTTGCTCGTGTGTGTGTGTGTGTGTGTGTGTGTGTGTGTGTGAGAGAGAGAGAGAGAGAGAGAGAGAGAGAGAGAGAATTATTTTATCCTCCAGCTATTCAGGCAATTCCTGAGGTTGTTGGAGGGAAACTTTTCTGTCCCACAAAACAGAGACATTCCCATCTAACTTAACACAGAGAACTTCTAAACTGCAGCACTCTATCTGGAAGTCTTTTCACTTTGTGCTTTCTTACTGAGCATAAATTTTACATTGATGTCTGTGTGATTATTGAGAATGATAATGAAAGGCTGTTCATTTTTCATTGGAAAACCTAGAAACTATGGTAATTGTGAATTGATTTCAAATTTTAAGCTACAAAGGTAAGTGGAAGGAGACACAGTCTTGCTTCATCGTCCTCGATGCCCTGGGTTCTCAGAGGCAGCATGAACAGGGACCTTCAGTCAGCTCCGTGCATGCACAGCTCCACAACGCAGCTTTGTGAACTTGAGCAAACACCGGAGCTTCTCTTCATGTCTATTTCCTTATATACAGGGCAAACAGTAGGTCTACCTCGGAGGGTCATTGTAAGAGTGACATGTACTGCTTTCTATACAAAGACCATTTTAGAATGCTGAGCGCAGCGGCTGATTAATTTTAATTTATGCTGTTATCATTGGCAAAGTAGTTACTTGAAATAAAGTATTAGAAATGATGATCAGTGTATGAAAAATGAGAAAATAAAGTATTGATTCTTGAAGTTGTATTGCTTTGCCTAGCTGCTGAAGTGCAGTTTCTATGCTTTGAATCATGGATTTTCTAGAAGTCAAACACCTCAGATGCATAAATAAGCAGGAAATCAAAAGTTGGCCAGCTTAATATATTGTTACCCTGGAGTTGTGCAGGCTGGCCCTGGTCATCACATGCGTGGTGTTCTGGGGATTCAAAGCGGGGTTTCCCGTAAACCAGGTAAGCATTCTATTGAGCTATAATCCCAGTTCTCAAAGGGATTATATTTAAACCAAAAATTTTCAAGACAGAGTAGCAAGTAGGTGTTTTCTGTTGGAGTCAGACGAAAAAGATGCCCTGTGGCCAAGTCCTTTCTTGCTCTAGTGCTTATGCTCCCCCGCACTTACCAAGATAATGCGCAGCTGGGGGCCCTCACCTGGGTAATTCTATGTCTAAGCAGTACTCACCAGGTGGGGAACTAAAATGAAACAATGGATTTCACCTGGATATCCAGACAGAAATTACAAATTAACAGGGGCAAGGTTGCCTTGGCTGTAGTTACAGAAAGCCTTTAGCTAGTGGAAAATGCTTCTGCCATGTGCCAGTAGCAACGGAGAGAATGAATAATTCAACTCAGTGATCTAAGAGAGTAACTCTAGGACTCACTGAAAATCTAACAAGGAGAAATTTCCTAATACTAACTCATTCTGGAAAAAAAACTATTTTGAAAATAAATTCTAGGATTCAGACAGAATTCCAAGAAAGACAATTTTCATGAGAGGCGTGAGTCATGGCCAGACGTATGCTTTACCCTCCTCTGGGCTAGCTATCGACTAGGTCACTCTAAAATGTTGCTGTCTACCTCAATGTAACTTAAACCCCTTATATTCTGTGTTCTCTGTAAGATGAGTAGAAAAGAATATCTCATGGGCTCATATATTAATATGGCTTTAAAGAAACAGCAAGGTTTCTTGTTTGATTTTTGCAGAAATTTTCTGGGGATTCTAAAGAATCAGATCTAGTGGAAATAAGGTTAACCTATCGATTTTATCATATTCAAGAATATAGTGTTCCAATAAAGTTTGATAAGAAATTATATTTTAGGGCCAGTCAGATAGCTCAGTGGATAAAGTACCTGCTTAGGCAGATACAGGGACCGGGGTTCAATCCCCAGTGCACTGTGCCAGCCTCTCCCCCAGGGTGCACTGAGTTGGTGACTGAGCCTGGGTATGGTGGTGTTGCAAACCCAGCTCTTGGGAGGCTGACAGTCAGGAAGGCTCACTACGAGTCCTATCTGTGCACTGAGACCCTTAGATCCTGTATGAAATACATAAAAAATAAGTTATGTTCACTTTTAGTTTAATTATTTACGCTATCACAAATCCTTAACATATGAACACATTCTGGAAATAATGTCCAAGGCACTTGACTATAGTCCGGATGTCATGGAGCGGTGGAAATGACGCTGCTCCTTCAGCCTAGAGATTAGAGCTTTCCAAGCTGGGCGTCTAGGACGTGTTGGCTCTGATATTAAGAACATTGCTTTACAGTATGTCTGCATGATAAAATTATTCAGCATAATATTCTTCTATGTGTTGCATGCTTCTTCCTCCACCGGGTAAATAAGCCCAAATGTAAAGAATTTGGAAGTGTTCCAAATCTCTGCTATTCTGTCAGTGCTATATAAACTTTTCTACTTATCAAAATGCTGAAACTGTTTATGATTTTATTCTTCACGGTTTTCAGGTTATCTTGCTAATGGAATACAAATTATCAGAATGAATAGACTCAACTCAGGAAGTTATTGAATTATGGCTTCAACATCAGCATAAAAATAGGGGCAGCAATTACAGAAAACCCCCTGATAAATGCTCGGAGAAAGTGAATTTAACATAGAAGAGTTCTGGCATTTGGCAGCCTAACTTAGCTCACGAAAGAAAGGCATGAACCATAATTCAAAAACTGGTAAACTGAACACAGCCAGGCATCTAATCAACATGCTATCTGTATGTACAGTGTGTGAATACTTAAAACTGTTGTAAGGTTGCATACTTGAATGAAATGGGAAAAGACTGAGGAAGACATGGGTTAGCATTCCTCTCTGTGTGGATATGAAGTCCTGTGCAGCACAAGTCACTGATTATTTAAAATTTATAAGCAAATGACATGAAAGCATAGGGGAGAATAACCAGAGGTTAAACCAAAGTGAGCATGTGGCTCTGGAGAAAGCTCGAGCCAGGGAGAAGTCAGTAAAAGGGACTTTGAGCTAGACATAATTTTGGAGTAGAAGCCTTTTCACTGAGTAATAGATGACTGTGACATGACTAAGAAATGCACAACACTTTTTGTCTTTTGGAGACAGGGCTTTGCTATGGCACTCAGGCTACATTTGAACTCACTTTATATCCAGGTCTGGTCTTAAGCTTAGAGCAATTTTCCTGCTTCAGCCTTCAGAGTACTGGGATGACAAGCATGCACCATGTTTTGTTATACAGGTCTTGCTTTAACTTGCCCTTCACCACCCAGCAGAAACGTTTAACCACAAGGCGTAAAACGTAAAGCTAGCTTAGTATGCTGATCTGTAAAAGGCTTAAATCAACAGCTTCCATCATTACCAGTTTTGCCAATAACCCCCTGCAATTATGGAACATAGGGTTATGTACACAACTACTTTTTCTTAGTTCAATGAGAAGAATTTTTTTGTATCAATAATGCTTAGAAAGATTATCACAGCTACACCCTGTACTCTGGATAACTACTAGGAGGGCAACAATATGCATTATATCAAATACTGGAAATGTACTACTAGCGTGTTTTAAAATTGTCACATTGCTATTTCTTATTAAATGCAATTTAAAAAAAAAAACAAGCATATGCCACCATGCCCAGAAGCATCTATTCTTCTTCGTCTTCTTCTTCTTCTTCTTCTTCTTCTTCTTCTTCTTCTTCTTCTTATTATTATTATTATTATTATTATTATTATTATTATTATTTACCAGGAATTTAATTCAGGATCTTGTGCTTGCTAGGGAGGCACTTATGCTGTAGCATATTATGCTGAGCTATACCATAGACTAAAAGTTCATTTTGTTTAAATGTCTTTTAGAGACAGAATCTCTTTAGGTAATTCATGTGGGCTGTGAGTTCACTCTGTAGCCCAGGATAGTCTTGAATTTACAATGGTCCCCCTATTTCAGTCTTCCTAGTGCTCAGATTTCAGGCATGTGCCACCATGTCTGCTCCAAACACCCATTTTTAAAGAATAATATGCTAATGCAGAATGTGGAGTTGGAGCCTGATATCCTGAGTTTGATCACTTTAATAACCACACTCCACTAAAGTTGGCTCCCAGTAGAATGTCTTTTAAAGTGCAGTAGAGAATAATGCTACACAACTCAAAAAGTTATTAAATAAAAAGACATGAAATCACCTAAAATAGTTCCTTGGGTGTAATAAAAACTCAGCACTGTTAATATTTTATGCTGCATTAGAGGTATCTTACAGGACCCAAAGACTGGGCTAGCTAGAATGAGAGACACTTTATTGGCTGGAAACCAGAATTTTCTCCAATGGAAGAGAGATTTTTCAGTAAACAGTGGCAAATAATAGAATATACTAAAACTTATACAAGATTTTATAAAGACCTCATTCATTAAATATCTCTTAGCAGATCACTGACATAAATAAAACATAAAAATTTTAAAATGGTTAGAAAAATAGAAAAAAAATTATTTGACATGTAAGACTAGGTCAAACTCTTAAGTATGACAGCAAAAATAACAATGCAGAGAAGAAAAATATATAAATTAGACTTCATCAATTAAGAAATAGTTTACAAATGTGGATTACTAAATAGCCTATGAATTTGAAAAATGATTTCTTTCTTTGCACACACACACACACACACACACACACACATGAAAATACACACATACATGAACATACATATAAACAGACATTTTATCTCTCAGTCTACATTTATATTATTACATGTTTCCAACTGTAGATCATAAAAATATCCTCCTTATTTTACATTATTTTACCATATTTGTCACTTTTTAGAATGAGATATTTTTTTCATCATTTGTTTTTAATGAAAAATTAATGACAAAATATTTACTTTTATGTAGCTATCTCATTATATCATTAATGTGTCATGTCCTAGATTAACAATAATGAAGTGAAATAAATAAGTGCATCTCTCATAAGTATAACATGATTGTATCATTCCTTAGTGACCACTGAACAGTTATTGTTGGAAGAAAAATAATACCTTTTGAAGGTAACATTATATTCTGTGTTCTATTTTTAGAATACCCACTGAGTTGTTTTAATATGTAGTGCATTTGGTTTTGACTTTATAAAAAAGTAATTATAGTATATAATTACTTTCACTCTGGTTCTAATTTATTATTATTTAAAAGAAATGTCCAGCTACACATTCCAAGGCATGCCTCAGCTACAACTTCTCAGGAGGCTGAGGCAGGAGGATAGCTTGAGTCTAGGAACAGTCTAGCCAAGACTCTGCAAAAACTAAAACAATAGCGACTTAAAATGATCAAATGTAAATTTTTGAATTTGGTTCTTTCTGTGGTAAATGATGTAGAGTTGAATAATCCATGAATACTTAGAATTAAACATTTGGTTACGGTATATCTTTCCTTTGATATAACTTGACTTTGCTAACTAGATTTCTAAGTAATATTCTTCTACTTATATTCTTAGGTCTATCTGGTGTGCTACTTCATTTTCTACTAACATACTAGATTTGTGGTGTTGGAATTGTGTGAACCTTACTCTTTTTAGAAAGTTTTAACATTAACAATGAGCCATCTACACAGACCTGTAAACCAAGCCTGTTTGACTCGCTATCATTTTCTTTTGGTACAACTTTAGCATTACTTTGCTGGCATTATAATTAAACAGATTTCATCTGTATCCCCAAGTTAGATTTAGTTTTAGTCATCTATTGGTAGCACTTGCTCTGAAATATATAATCACTATCTTTTCCATGATCTCAGATGCATGGTTAGTGATTAGCATGGTTTCTTTGAAGGTTAAACCATCTCTTTATGTTAGGCCTTTTTCCCAGTATTATTACCTTGTTGAAATACTCTGAACCTTTTGCAAAAGACCTTAGTACATTGCAAATTTCTTAAAATAGCTCATTGCTTTTCATTTCATTAGTTATTTGTGTTGTGATCATTTTGTTTTGTCTTGAACTTTTTAAAAAATCTGTGAGTTCTTTTATTCTCACTATTAAAAAAATGTTTATAGCTTTTTTCCTCTCTCTGTCACTCTTTCTTCTTTCTTTCCTTCTTTTCTGATTTCTACCATTATCATGTGATCATAGAACTACTTTCCATGTCCTGACTGTTGCTTAAAATTTTCCATTTCTGGGATTTTTGCGCAGGGTCATGGCTTTTACTTTCCACCGGGGGCATGGCACATAGCAGTGCAGTTTCCCTTGTGATTCTCTTTTCTTCTGTAATAAAAATTTTCACAGGGTGGATGCACTGTGCTCGCTGGGCTGTTAAAAACAACATGCCATGACTAAGCTGTCTTTAAGAAACAAAAATTAACTATCTCACAGTTGCAAAGTCCACAAATCACAGATCAGGGTATCATCAAGGTCTATTTTTGATGAAAGTCTCTTTCTTCTTGTTCTCTAAACTTTGAGCTTTTCATTATATTCTTACATGATTTTCTCTTGTGAGTAAAAAAGATAGAGACAAAGAGACTGAGAACAAGTCCTCTACGTCTTTCAGAAACACTAACTGTGTGGGAGGGGGTTCGCGCTGATAAACTTACTTAGCCCAATTACCTCCTGGGCCTTCCCATCTCCAAATTTAGTCACGTTGGGGGCTAGAATTTAATGTATGGATTTAAGGCATTAAATGTTCCATAGTATATGGGCAAAATAGTTTCCTTAGTACACAATCTCAGGAAGCAATGCCAGGGAGAGTAAGACAGGATAAAACACAAATGCTTTTATGCATTTGTTGTCTTAGTGTTCCACAGAATAGAAATGTGGTTGTTTAAGAAACCCACAAAAGTCCTGAACTCCCATATAAACATCGGTCTAAAAGCACAGGTTAGAATGTCAGGTTGGACTGTAAGACTAAGGGACTGTTAACATCTGAGTTTATCTTTCTAGGTACTTTCTGTATTTCTCACGATTGCTGGTACAATGTTGGATTCAGACGATCTGCCTGATTTCTCTTTTATATATATTTATAACTGTTCATTGAGGTGGCTGAATTTTTACTGTAAAACCCACATAAGAAGTTCAAGCATGGTATTAAGAGGTCTCCACATCTTTGAGGGAGATATTTTGCTTTTATGTAATTGGTAAGTCAGCCCTCTGAGGTTTAACTAAGCAGCTGTCCCTATTTAATTACTTGTTTATTTGCGTTTAATACAGGGAAAGCAAGGTCCACAGGGTCTCACTACATAGACTGGACTCATAGTGATCCTCCTGTTTTCAGCCTCCCAAGCGCTGGGATTACTGGTGTGCACCACCATGCCCAGTCTCAATCACCATCTCAGCATGCCCCAGGGGCAGAGCTTGCATGGTGCCACAGGGATTGAATCCTGGCCAGTGTGCTCTGCCTAAGCAGACACTTTAGTTCACTGAGCTATCAGGCCAGCTCCCTATTTGAGTTTTATAATATCTATTTATTTATTTGATACAGGGCCTCACTACACAGCTCCGACTCCTAGTGATCCTCCTGTCTCAGCCTCCACAGCACTGCAGTTACAGTTGTGCACCACCACACACTACCTGGTTACAGGCTGGCGTGGCATGCGATGCCGGGGATCGAACATAGGTCCTTGCTCTTGCCAGACAGACACTTGGACTACTGAGCTATCTCCCCAGCAGCTATCCTAGCAGCCATTTGGCAGATTTCTCATTTCCTTTCCCAGAACACTAAGCTGTTCAAAGATGGAGAATAGCACGTGTAGTAGGTTTGTCTCATGCATATAAAGAAGCAGATGTCCCTGAATGCCAACCTGCCGAGCTGGCTGACCACTGGAATCCAAGACACAGTTAGGATGTTCGACTTGTACATGCACAGCAAATTGGCATGTAGGACGTACTTGCTGGTGAGAGTTGAATGACACATCTCAACAATTTACTGACTTAAGAAATTACAGTTTTATTTTCTGTTCCTCAAGACTGAAAATCATCCTAATGATCATAAATGCCACATATATTATATATTGTACATATTATACAAACTAAATATTGCTGAATTGATTTTGAAACTTCCTCTTTAAGTCAAAACTTAGAAAGCAGGTAGGTTTACCAAATGTATAAAAAAAATAGCATCTCTGCTTTACACTCCCCATAGAAGATCTTTATTCTGTTGTCATGTTTTTGGTAATGACATATGGTATGTTGGACACAAAAATTTCATGATTTTTGAAAACTGTAAGTGGCTATTGTGTTAGCTTGTGACAGTTTCTAAAAGATCAAGAACAACTGGCCAATAAATTTGTGAAAAAAAATGCTCAAGATCTTTAGCAGTCAGAAAAATGTAAATCAGAACTACACAGAGATGCCATCTCACACTAGTTAGAATGGGTATCATCAAAAGCAAAAACATTAGGAAAAACTAGCAAATGTTCATGAGGTCTTAGAGAAAAAGGCCTTTCCATGCTATTGATGGGAATCTAAGCTAGTACAAGTGTCATGAAAAAATAGTGCGGAGGTTCTTGATAAGTTTAAAACGTAGAATAGTTACTGTGGAAGGGAAAGACATTGGTAAAGGGGAAGGATAAACCGGGATGAAGCAAAGGAGAAAAGAGAGAGAGAGAGAGAGAGAATAATTGTGCTGCTGATGTCTGCTAATCTATTAAAAGGAAGAGTTAAATTGTTTTGACCAATTGTGCTTGCTAATATATGGTAATCTGAAGAACTAACTGACAGAACATATGCAGTATAAAACTAATCATTGAATCCTTATCAATCATTTTGTATAGTGAAATTCTATACCTAAATTTAGAGATTTCTCAATTTGTACATAAAAATATGTAACTGCTTTTTTTGTCATATTCAATAGGGAGTTACTAGAACATCAATGACTGATGGAAAATACCAGTTCCATGTTAAGTCTAAGGTGTTTGATATTCAGAAACAGTGATGTTATAGAGCAACAACTGTGTTGCTAGAGCAATAGTATGTTATATTTGTGGGTCATCTCAGAAAATGTCCCTTGTTTTGTCCTAAGAAAAAAAAAATTCTTATGCGGCTACTCTTTCAGAAAACATTACAATATAACCCATTACACTGGGTTTTTCTAACAGTAAACATTACTATTTCAAAACAATACTACATTATAGTGTATTTCTTGGGTGTGTTGGCATGTCTTGACATGTTCTGGCCATACTTTATGATTTTTTAGAATAGACAAATACCAACTCTGCATTAATTTGAAAAATAGATTTAGTTATTAGCAACCTTGTAACAAGGACTTTAGAAACTCAGGGAAAAACTTTATCCGTTTCAAGGCTAGTCAAGTGGATCTCATTGACTACAATGATCAGTGATGAATCCCTGTGTTCTAAGCTGCTCATTGTCCCCTTGTTTTTCAGAAACTCGGTGTTTTGAAGAGTGAAATCCTGGTGAAAATATTAACTGGAAAAATTTGAACAATTATCATATTTAAACTATGCTCAAATGATTCAAAATTATAGTAGTTCATGTTTTCTCTGCTGTTCTTTCAGATCTGATAATAGTAACTAAGAAAATAATAGATAATACTCTGTTAACTTTTACATTTTAAAGTAATTTACATATTAGATATCTTTTGAAAGGCTTCCCAAATGTCTAAAACAGGTTGACACTCATTTTTCTGAATTTGCAAAATCAGCCCCCATTAAGTAAAACTGATCCCTAAGGAAAGGAGCCATCTTTTTAATTTTTGTTAATGTATTTAGTACGGGGTCTACAGGGCCTCCCTACACAGATCAGGCTCAGTGATTCCCCCCGTCGCTGGGATTATTGCCCACGTGACCATGCCCAGTCTCAGTCACTGCCTCACTGCTTCCGACTGGAACACCTCTACATTTCTTCCAAAATGAAGCCAACCTTCTTGTAGGTTATTTTAAGGGTGGGATTCTTCCATATCATACTAGCTCTGGAATGTCATAATAAAATCCAGGAGACTGCGTTCCTTTCTTCTCAACATAATCTATTTTATCTCCTCTGGCCAAATGTCATCAGCCTCCTCTCTTTGGGCTTTAGCTATTTTCAGAGAGGATCAGAAGAAAGGATTCTTAAGCAGGGAAGTTTTACTCTGTGAAGCAAGACCCATGGGGAATTCAGGTTATGGCTTCACATAGCCCTTCACGTAGAAAAGCCCTGAAGAGCAAGCTATTCCTAGTTGCCCAGTTATTGGTACTTTTTCAGCCTTTAGCAGCCTGGCATGAAAGACATGATTTGCATGATGAATGTGCCTTAACATTATGTAACAGGTAAGAATTGTGGACGTGGGAATCACACACACACACACACACACACACACACGAGAGAGAGAGAGAGAGAGAGAGAGAGAGAGAGAGAGAGAGAGAGAGACAGAGAGAGAGAGACAGAGACAGAGACAGAGACAGAGAGTGAGAGAATTGTATACTTTAGTGAGGAAATACTATAATTGCATTTATATCTTTGTGAAGTTTTTACTGAAATAAGTGTGGCGTCTGACTTGGCCTCAAACCTACTACATTTTAATGAAAGTTCCAGGTTGCTTATATTAGTTTGTGAACTAGCATCAAGAATGGTAGGGATGTGCAAATCTCTTATCTCAGTGTTAGGCTTTGTGTCTGGTTGTCCCCCCAAAGCCTCATGGAGTCCTGGGGTGGGAACTTCTCGAGTTTGAGACTAACTCATGATTCACCCAGATTATTCATCTTAGTACTGCTAGGATTATGGATTTTAGCACTGCTGGGATTAGGGGTATGTGTTCTGGCCTCGGCCTGGGACAATAGCCTGAATGTATTAAAAGAGAGCAAGAGAAACAGACTCTCCCTCCGTTGCTCTCTGTTGCTGGTGCCGACCTGTCGTTATTCTTGCTGTTCTGCTGCTGCCGTGAACTGCTGGCCTCTGACATGTGTCTCTCTGCCTTGGACCCATGGAGTGGGGACTGAAACCTCCAGTAATGGTGAGCTGAATAAATCTCTCCTTCCTCCACTTTGGGCGTCCTCGGGTACTTGTCCCAGCAACAAGAGGATCAAAACTGAGACACTAAGTGAAACCATGAGCGAGGCTGCCCACGTACCTGCGGCCCTGACAATGACTTGATTTGCTGCCAGTTTAGAATACGTGCTTTGCATCCCTATCTTTACAACACATTATAACGATTAAGGTTCTTTGCTGCAGAGCTCTTCCATAAGGGGCATTGCTGCTTTTTCTCTAGCAATGGCACTCTCTGCGTGGGAAGCATTTGGATGTTATAAATGGCCACAGTGTTACTGAATCAAATTCCGCTTCCTCCCAATGTAGTAAAGCTTTTTAATTAGAATATCGACTACATCCCTGATCTTCACATTTCTAGAATCTAATACAGTAATATCATACCCCAATTTATCAAGTACTATTACAATCTTTTGATTCTGTAACACGGTCATAAGGCTCTTGCTTCTCTGAAAAATAAATGATGAGGTTGGATTCCACGCACAGGAAATTTATCAGGGAAGCATGTGTGAACACAGATGAAGAGGAGGTTCTGGAGATCTCCAGGATGTGCCGTCCAGGGTGCCTAGATGACTGCTAGGGCAGGAAGAAGAAGAATGTCTGGAAACCTCCAAGACACCCGGGTACAGTGAAGGGCTCCAGCGAACATTTCAGGCAGCCCTCTAGCCACGCTGGCTGTGAGACAACCCCCATGCCTTCCAGAAATGAGTTCACCTGCTCATTTCCTGGTGGAGGCAGGCAGTAGCTGGCAGTGACCCACAGGAAAGGTGGCTTTGTAGAAGAATGAAGAACCACACAGGTGAGCCCTATATTCATTTTATTACCCAAGGAAGCAATCTGAGAGGTATTTCCATAGCTGCCTATAGCTACCAAATCTGAAAGACTTAGGCTGCTTGTAACCTGCTCCTGCCCACCAACTGGAGTAAGTGCTTGGTCCCGGATCTCTGATTTGATATTGATTCATCATAGCTCAGAGGGAACCTGCTCTGTTCGGGTGAGGGACACAGAGGTGAGCCAGGGGCAGGATCTCTGCCCCACAAGGCTCCTCCTTGCACAACACATGTATTCACTGTAATTTTGTTGATGTCCACAATGAAAATTAAATGTATTGTGTTATGTTTTTCCTAGAACAGATAATAGAAGCAGAAGTGATTTGGTTTTCTTCTTTGGCTCAGGATTTGGACTAGGAGTCCCTACATGACTCTCTGTGTGTGCATGTGTGCAAGTGTGCGTGTCTCTGTGTGTGTGTCTGAATATGCAAATCATGAGGGAAATACTACATTCAAATTTGCACTCCTTTGCAGGTTACAGCACTGTCTCCGTATAAACACTAAAAGAAAAGAGAACTCAGCAGGGAAGAATGAAATGCCTGGTCCAGCACAGACCCGGTCCCGGTGCATGGCCCGAGGTCGGCGCTGCACAAGTAGTACTGCAGGTGCCCTTGTTCAGAGAAGGACACTGCAGGCGAGCATCGTCAGGAGTAAAACAGGAAGAAGACCTGAGTCAGCCAGCAGCAGAGCTTCCTCAGCGTGGTCTACACAGCCTTCTGAATATTTTTCCCTACTCACTGGTGAGCCTCCAATGTTTTCTGTGTCAGGTTTATACAAATATAAAATAGCTGAGCGGTAGAGCGCTGCTCAGCATAACGGAGGGTCCTGGGTTTCTAGCCTCACAATATAACCAGTCTATTGAACAATCAATCGAAAATAAAAAAGAACAAGGGCCAGCCAGATACCTCAGGGTATCAAAGCGCCTCCCTGGCAGGCTGTGCTGGCCCCACCCCCGGGGTGCACTGAGGCAGCTATTGAGAATGGGCGTGGTGGTACATGCCTGTAATCCCAGCGCTTGGGAGACTAAAATCAGGAGGATCACTACCGCTCCCATCTATGAAGCGAGACCCTGTAAATCCTGTGCTAGAAACATCAAAATACAAATTAAATTTTTAGAAAAGACAGTGAGTTCAATATTTGCAGAAGGATAAATTGCTTGACATGAGCCCCTCAAGTTTGCTGTTCTAGACTTGTAAGAACGTAGTACAGAAAATCCTATCACTAGGAAGAGATCTGTGTCCATGCGCGTCAATGTCACCCAGAAGCTGGGGAAGAGAAAGGTGGCTTAGGCCGCCCGGAGCCAGCTCCAGCCCCACACCCCGTTAGAAGGCAAACAGTTCCTTTTTTGTTTAGGCCACTTTCTGTGTTTGTTTTTGTGTTAGCACAGTCCTTTTGGTTAAGCCCATTTACTTATTTACTATTAGTACAATTATTTTTATTTAAAAATATTTTTTTTCTTCTAAATTGACAGGAGGTAAGTACACATATTTACAGATACAGAGTCATGACTTGAGATGACGTATAGTGACGGTGATGCTGAGATGCGATACTGGGTTAATCTGTCACCTCAAGCATTTGTTGCTCTTTAGCATTGAAAAATTTTAAAGCTATCTCTGTTAGCTACTTTTGAAATATCTAGTTACTTGTTTCGAACCACAGCTATTTCTCCATGCTAGGAAAGGAATGATAATAGCTAATTAATACATCGTGTATCTTTGTCTTCCAATAGTTACTGAGAGTTGAAGACATTGAAAAAAAAATCACCATTTTGTTATGAAATTTTGTTTTATGTGTGTATCTTACACAGGATAACTGGGATAATGGTACTGTTATTTCTAGTGGTCTATGAACAGTTAATGCTAATTTTTTGTTTTATTTATTTTCTAATGTATTTAGCACAAGGTCTCCAGGGTCTCACTACACAGATAACACTCATACTAACCCTCCTGTTTAAAGCCTCCCAAGCTGTGGGGTCACAGGCATGCACCACCATGCCCAGACACAGTCGCTCTTCCAGTGTGCTCCAGGACACGCCAACAGGGCACGCTAGGGATAGAACCCTGGTCACCATGCCAGCCTAAGCAGGCGCTTTGGTCCACTGAGCTATCTGGCTGGCCCTGTTTAAATTGTTAACCAATTTTGCATTCTTACATCAGAACAACTAATTTGAAGACCACAATATTCAACACAACTGACATTGCTGAATTCCTATAATCTTGTTCCGTGAAATTCTGTATCATCTCCAAAGTTTTTTTATATTATTTTTATTCTCTTTAAAAATAGAAAAAAAGAAATTTTGTTTTATTTTATGTAAAATAAAAAACAAACAGTTGATAACTTCAGTGAAGGTGTCCCTCTGCGCTGAATGCTCACCATACCCGGAACCAGCCTTGCTCCACCCCTCCTACCTCCACGACCTTCTCTGTCTCCGCTAGCCCCCCTTCTACTCGCTACTTTGGGACCAGTATTTTTCCATGTGCAAACCAACTTAGAACTGGATTTTGCTGCCGCCAAATGCAGCAGCCTGTCTAATATGAGAAATAAATCTAGAAGCCTGGATGAGCTCTCCTCCAATTGTCTGATGAGCAACAGTACAGGGCGAGCAACAGCGACCTTCTGGCCAACCGGCGACACATGCCCCCAAAGTGGTATTTCCCTTGGCTGTTAAAAACCGAGTAAGAATTTAATCAGCCAGAAAACTGAATAAGAATATGGTAGGACGGCAAGGATAGGCTGAATTCAGAGCAAAGATAAGACACTATTTCTGTTCATTGAATTTACAAATTGGAACAAATGCTATTTTAAATGATAATCAAAATATGCACGTCATGGTGATTTTGCTGATTCCAAACTTTTTATCAATTACTATTCACCAGTCATGCAAAGAAAGCAGAAGAATGCAAACATGTAAGTGTTTATCTAATTTATTTGGCACTAAACAAACTCATTTAATTTTTAGCTTTTATTGAAAGAAAAAAAAATGCCATGGCTCTTAGAAAGATGCTAAGGAAATTCTCCATCTGAGACTGTCTTGTAATTTTTTTAAAGTATGAAGAGACTAGCAAGGGCTGGCCTGGTAGCTCAGAAGACTAAAACACCTACTAAGGCAGAGCACAGTGGCTGGGGTTCGATCCCCAGCAAGCCATGCTGGCCCTGCCTACAAGGGCATCCTGAGATGGACGATTGAGACTGTGTGTGGTGGTGGTGGCCTGTAATCCCAGCTCTTGGTAGACTGGACACAGGCAGATCATTACAAGTCCAATCTGCATAGTGAGACCCTGTAGATGCTGTAGACACTGTGCTTAATAAAAAAAAAAAAAAAAAAAAAAAAAAAGACTAACATTGATTGTCTGTCTAATAATTTCAATTTAAAGACTAACAGTGAATTCTATCTTCACATATTTTGTGATAGAGAAGAACATTGAGTTTAGAAATTGACAAACATCAGAAGCCTCCATGAAATCTTCCTTCAGAATGTTCTCTACCCTGAAAACAGCTAAAATACAGTAGAAATGAAAGAGAAGTGGTCAAAAACATAAGCAATGGGGGGAATTTTTATATCATATAAAGATTCTTCAGATGACTGAAGCCAAACTTTGTGAATGTTAACAAAAATGAAGAAACATTTGACTAAGAATTCCAGACGCTCTAGAACTGTCAACATGCTCTCTTTGGGATACTGAAGCTTCCCAGTCCCCCAGCAGCCTTCTTGTTGTAATCAAAGCTACTTTTGGCTCTTTCACAGAAGCTCATTCCCCAGGAGATCACAACTGAGAAAAAAACTTAGCTCTGCAGAGGGAGGACCTGAAAATGAGCCAGGCCCTTCGGGGTCTTCCTACCGAACGTCCTTCTTCAACCACAGAAGGCAATTACAGAAGTAGAGAAGGTAGTCACACTTATTTCACAAAACCTCTCCAGCACATAATAGTGCAGTACCAAAAACTACAAGTACTGAACGTCGACAAGACCTTAAAGAGTTTACTCTGCAGAAGAACAGAAAGGAACTTAGAACTTTCCTTAGCCTTCTTCACAACCGAAGAACACGCTTATGTTCAAGACTCTTCTAAGCACACAGCCCACGTCCCATCCATCCAGAAGCTGTTGATTTTAGCCTTTTGCAGCTCAGTATACTAATCTAGCTTTACTTTTTATGCTTCTTGGTTAAATTTTTCCGCTTGGTGGTTAAGGGAAAGTTAAAGCAAGATCTCATGTCCCTGAACAATATGAAATAAGGTATGGTCATTGTGAAAACAGCTATTTGCCTGTTCCCTTGCATTGTTGCCTAGTGGGGCCTTATTCTCAATACTGCTTTGAAAGCACAGAATTTCTGTCCCTCTTGAACAAACTCAGTTTATCCCCAAGACTGGTATTTGCTTGTGTTTTGGGATTCGCCCCCTGGTGTCTTTCTCATTATGTATGACACTAGCTAATGAGCACATCATCCTTATTGTTTTCCTATGTATCCCTTCCACCAGGTGCCTTAGCTACGCATCTTTTCCTGAATTAATTAGTACTTCTTAGAGCAAGTTATTATCACAGTTTCATGATGGTTTCCCTGGCTCAACTTCTAGCCTTCTCTGCACCAGTGGGTGCACACAGAATTCAAAAAGAAGGGTCCACCCTGAGAATCCAATCATGCCAAAGCCTCACCTGCAGAATCCCTTTCACCCATGGAAGACTCAGCTCAAATGCTGGGCTCAGCTCTCCAGGTTTCCCTACCAGGATGTCCATCTTCACTGCCCTGTGTACCATGTTTCTCTCAGCTCTGGCCAGTCAGTGGGAAGAATTTCATGTGATGATGAATTGGTACCAAGTGAATCCTTCCTCTCTCAAAGAATTTTAATGAGATAGAGGTCTTTATGGATCATAATTTTTTTTATTTTAAGGAGAAGAAGAAATAAAAATGATACAGTATATCAAAAAATGATGATAGGAAATTAGTAATTGTTATTATATTGCATATTGTTATTTTCAAAGTATTAGCTCAGATTATCAGATATAGGCATACAAGATTGAGCAACAATTCAGTATGGACTGTTTCTTTCAATAATCCAATAAAAGTCAGCAGCAAAATTATCTCAACTAATATATTCCTTCTGTTTCTTCTCTCTTTTCTTTTCTACTTCCCCACCCCAGGTGATCCTTCTCTTTGAGCAGTTTCTTTCCCCTTTCGTTACACCTGTCTTCCCTTTGGGATTTCATTTAGTCTTCCATTAGGCACATCAAGGTCTTAT
The DNA here is from genome assembly GCA_004027025.1 of Myocastor coypus. NCBI lineage: Eukaryota > Metazoa > Chordata > Mammalia > Rodentia > Myocastoridae > Myocastor > Myocastor coypus. The sequence goes on along the minus strand of PVJA010000547.1, from coordinate 117,816 downwards.
TTTTTTCATTTATGGCTATGGTCTGTAATTGTATTCATTCACCTACAAAAGGTTTGTTCACTTTGTATTACTTTTTAGGTGAGTAACACTCCATCGTATAAAGCTCCCATATCATTTTTATCCTTGGCTGAGGGGTATTTAGGTTATTTCCAAGATTTAGCAGTGACAAATTATGCTGCTATAAACTTGAGTGCACATAAATCACTGGGGCATAATGTTTTCATTTAAAAAAAAAAAAAGACCTAAAAATTGAACAGCTAGGTCAACTAGGACCTCTATTGTAAGTTATTTGAGGAATCTGCTCAGTGATTTCCATAGTGACTGTACCAATCTACTCTCCCACCAACAGTGGGAAAAATTTCCTCTTTGACAACAGCCTTGGAAGCATGGTATTGATTAGCTTCTTGATATTAGCTATTCTTTCTGGGGCGAAACGGAATCTTGGTATTTTTTTTTTTTAATTTGAATTTCTCAAATGACCTATGATGTTGAATATTTTTACATATTTATTTGTCATTTTTACATCTTCATCTGAGAAATGTCTATTCGTCAGGAGTACAGAACAAGCACAAATTAATAACATAATGCTGCACTTTAAGCTTCTAAAAAAGAAGGGGGTGTCACACTCAAAGCCCAAAGCAGAAAGAAAATTATAAAGTTCAGAACAGAAAGTAATGAAATGAAGAGTAAGAAAACAATTTAAAGAATTAATGAAGTGTAGAGTTGGGTCTTTGAAAGAATAAATATAATTGATAAGCTCCTGGCCAACTGTACTACTGTTGATACATTGTGTCAACTTGAGAAGTTTAGAAGTTAATTAAGCGACTCAGCAGGAAGCCAGGATTCTTAGCTGTAAACATGTTCATCCTCCACAAGAGGAGAATATGGACATTGTGTGAGCTCCACACCCCCACCCCAGGGTAGCCTGCTTACAATAAAAAGAAGGGAGGGATGCTGGCTGGAAGCTGCATCTGCTGCCGTTCCCCTTCCTTTTCAAAGTTTTCTGCTGCCATGAACTGTTGTTCTCCACCATGTGCCACTCTGCCTGGGAGCCAACAGGATATAGATTCAAACCTCCACAACCTGTGAGCTCCATAAACCTTTCCTTGCATAATTTGGGGCGTTTGGCATTTTGTCCCAGCAATGAGTAAAAAGTAACAGAGACACTAAGATTATCGAGAAGGTAAAGAAAAACACACGTTGATGCAGTTAATGAAAAGGGTAAAGCATACAGGTCACTTAGAAAATCAGAACATACTCAGTTAATACTTCAAAAGCCTTTACAATCTTAGGATAGAAAACACAGAAAAAAATGGGAAGATTCCTAGATACATATGAATTACCAAACCTGCGTTGAGAAGATATAAAAATTTTAAATAATCCAGTATCATTCAGTAAAACTGAAAACAATCAATAACTTAAGAACAAAGAAAAGCCCAGATCTGGATAGGTTCACAGCTGAATTCTACAAAAAATTTAGAGAAGATTTAATGCCAATATTCCTTAACTTCTTTAATGAAATTGAAAGGGAACTTATTCTCCCTCTTTCATTTGTGAGGTAGTATTACCCTGAAGCCAAAGCCAGAGTAAGACCTGACCAAAAAAGAGAGCTATAGGCCAATCTCCCTAAGAACAGAAATGCACAAATCTGCAATAAGATCCTATCAAACAGAATGCAGCAAATCATCAAGAAAGTTATATATCATTACCAAGTGAGATTCATCCCAGGAATGTGGGGATAGTTTGATATACAAAAATCACTAAATGTAACACACCATACCAACAGAACCAAAGGCAAAAATCACACGAATGTCTCAATAGCTGCAGGTGATTTTGAAAAAGTTAAATATTCATTATGCTTTTAGAAACCCCCAGAAAATCTTTTTAAAAAACCTTTCAAAATACAGAACCTTTAAAAAATATAACTGCCAAGATTCCAAGACCCGAGTTTTGTGTGTAGTCCTTGTGGTGATCATGGGCTTTAGTGAGCTTTATACTCTGTAACAAACTCCTAAAATGCAGATCAGCTGTGTGAACCAGGGGATGTATGGGGTTCTTAGAGCTGGTTATTGCTCCTGGCATTGCTCATGGCCTCGAGATGTTAATCACATAAAAGGGCATGAGTGATGTCCCCAAGCTCAGGTTTCAGCCTTGTTTCTTGTCTGCAGCACGAAGCAGAATTATGCATTACAGACTGCAGCATAGACGGTTACAATGAAGGCTCCGGCCAAAGAATGAATTAAATACGAAAACAAGTGGAGCAAGAGAATGAAAATGGTGTTGGAATGACGTCATTGCTGAGGTGTAAATTATACTGTTCATAAAGCCTTGTTCCTGAACCTTGAATCCATCAACTACTCACGTTCTGAGAGAAATCTATGACAATCTTTTTTTTTTTTTTTTTTTTTTTGGTGGGACCAGGGTTCGAACTCATGACCTTGCACTTGCCCAGCAGGCATCTATGACAATCTAAACAAGATACATGTCTTGCTTGTGCTACCAAGCAGTAGGTACCTGTTTCTACAGTATGCTTAGTATCTTCTGGTATTCAATATACAGTGTGGAAGGAAGCAGGGAAGGAAGCAGAAAATCAGCCTTCTGAAACGCTCAAATTAAAATGAGTCTGAAGATAACGACTGCTGAGTTACTCAGTGATGGATCGATTCATGTCTAGAAAGGAATCCACCAGATGTGTAGTCCCTACTACTCAAGAGGCCCAGGTCAGTGCAGCCCTCAAGTCCAGTCCGAGGAAGTCAGTCTGGCTAACAGTGATTCCTCATCCCAAAATATGATGAAAAAAGAAAGACAAAAGAAATACAAGGGGGAAAAGAGAGAAGGTCAAGGATGTAGCTAAGTGTTAAAAGCATGCACTCTGTGTACCGAACTCTGACTCAACTCAGTCCTCAACAGAAGACAGAAAAAGGAAAGGAGGGAAGGAGATAGGAAGAGAAACAGAAACTTGCTTTGGATTTTTTTGTCCTGATATACATGCATTTGTAAAATATTTTAAATATTCTAGAGGTTTTTTTTTTATCATTTTAATAGTAAAACATATTCATTTAAATAAAGAACAGAGGAGCTTTTATTTATGACCATTCATGGCTACTTTGAAATGTGAACCACTGACATATCCTCAAGAACTACTTAATAACTTCTTGCTCATCCTTTGTCAGACTTGGAGATGCAGGTTTACTAAAATATTGCAAAGGCAAAACTGTTTATAAATACAGGGACAGATGTGTAACATCATTTGTTAGTTTGTTGAAAGGAACAGTTAGTCCGTATGTTGTTTGATCATTTCTTCATGTCCATATCTAGAGTTTTAAGCAAATACTTTCAAGATAGCCATGTGCAATACAATAACCATTGTTAATTTTCTGTCATCTTGCTTTGAAATTCTGTTTCTTCTTTTCTCCTTAAAATAAAAAGTAAACAAGTATCATGGCCAAAATTTTCATGATTAGCAATTATAAGCATGATAGAAATATAGTTTATTCCAATTTAGGTCCGAAAACAATGGAATCTAAAAATGACTAAGATTATGGAGATTTTGATCATCTAGATTTTGATAAGAAATCAACTTATTTGAAGACATTGTGTTCTTGAGGCTAGGGAGATAGCTCAGCAAGATAAGGCCAACTGTGTATCAATACTCTGTATCAAAAAACTACTAGAAAGACAACAATATACATCAATTATTGTAACTGTCCTACTAACCTGTTTTGAAACTGTCTCATTGCTATTTCTTTTTCATTAAAATTAATAAAATAAAAAATAAAATAGAGCTACCTTTCTTATATCTCATAAAAAATAAAATAAATAATAAATAAAACTTAGTGTCCTTATATAAGAATTAGCACAGATTTTTCTTCATATATTCTACATAGTACAATGAGTGCCATTAAGAGGTGACTAACAGAATATATATATATGTATATATATATATATATATATATATATAATTTAAAATGTATTTACCACAATAATGTGTGCATTTAAGACTCTAACAGTAAGTTCCTTAGAGTTCATAAAATTACAGATAGAAAGATCAAGAAAAGATTTAAAAAGAATGATTTTGTTCTGAGTAACTGTAAAACATTCTAGAAAGCTCTGAATGATGACCACACAGCACAGAGTTATGGACTAGGCAGACAGAAAGCAGGATGAGGAGAGCCCATGAAAAGCAAAAGCTAACAGCTCCATCAAGAAATAGAGATTTGCTGACCCAGATGGATGTGTATGAGAACAACCAAATTTTTATACTTCAATAAAATGAAACCTTGAAGTCATGGCTTAGCTAATATTGGAGCTGACCTGCCTTATGCAGTGTCTCAGTTGGATAGAAATGGTTTCTAAAAGAATTTATTGATTTATATAAAAGGCCTCAATGTACATACTCATAATCAATCCTACAGACCTTCCCTTTACCTTATTCCCTGATAATCTCAGACCTTTCTTTGAGCAAAAGATTTTGGTTATTTGCCTTGTAGCCACGAAGGACCAATGTGTAGGGCAAAAGTGATTTTGGTTCTTCAGTAATGAATTTGAAAATAGAGTGTTTAAATGCCTTTGCTTTTCACGCAGACATTTATATTAAAATGTTCTTCCTGTGGGCATGTGAAGCTTGACAAATCTTACCTTCTAAAGTAAATGGCAGAACAACTACTACAAAGACAACAATATGTATTAATTATTGTATGTGTCCTACTAACCTGTTGTGAAACTGTCTCAGTGCTATTTCTTTCTCTTTAATATTAATAAACAATTAAAATTCAAGCAAAGCAAAGGAAATGGCAACACTGGACAAATAGTTTAAATGAGTTACTTAAATGTCTGGCACTTACAAAAGCAATACCACAGGGAAGCATTATCCGTGGAGATCCTGAACTCTACTGAAAAATTCCATCCAGAAGAGTGACTGCTTTTCCCATGGCTGTCCTATATTCCGCAAATCTATTGGCACCCTTCTGTACCTCATATAGGGAATATTCTGGAATTAACAGTTCTGCATTGGACACATGGCCCATCAAGGTGGCACTCTTGATAGCATGAGGAAAGAGCATTCAGGATCCGCAATAGCCTCGGGCTGAGTCCTCAATGAGGCACGCTGTGGACAGCGAGGCAAGCACAGACTCAAAAGGGAACTGGAGAAGCTGAGAGGGCCTCATTGTTGTGGGCCTGTCCCAGCTGCCTGGACGTCCTCCATGGGAGAGCCAATCTGCACACACCCTAGAGGCACGCAGATCTGAGATACCCAGAGCTCTATAGCAGGATCCTAAGAGCAAGTTCTGAGGAGGCACTGAAGTGTCACTGGAAGCAAAATTCAGAGAGGCTTTAATTTGACCAAACATTTAAAAACTTTGCCCAAGACACAAAGCCTCATGAAGAAAAATCAGAAAGCTTTCCCGCTCAAGGTATATGGACAAATTCCTTGACCATTAATAGAGCCTAAAGATTTCAGAACAAAAGTTATTAAAGTCAAATATGAAAAACATGAGCAAACAGAAAGAAATAATGGCAGAAAGAAGAAAAAAAGAAAGGGGGAGAGAGAGAGAGAGAGAGAGAGAGAGAAAGAGAGAGAGAGAGATACTGAAGGGAAGAGACATTCTATCAGCATTTTTCAGACAGGTCATGAAACAACCAAAGAAAAATAGCGATCTTGGTACAGAAAAATAAGAATTCAGAGTTCATTAATTAAAATAGTAATTATTATTTAAAAATTAAAGAAAGTAGAAAGTGTGTCCAATATTCTGTAAGGAAAATCACGTAGATAACATTGTCCTGAACTTTCAGAAGATGCAGAATTCAGCAAAGATGTCAAGGCAACTCTTTAAATAGCTGCAAAAATTTAAAAAATCATGTGGAAGGAACTAAAGCCAATAGAATCTCAGCAAGCATCAATGTTTTAAGAAGAATTAAATGGAATTGAAAATTACAATGCCTAAAATAAATTTCTAGAGAAATTTAACCAAACACTTACAATGAGAGGAATCACTACACTTGAATACAAAACAAAATAGTGTCAAGAGCAGAGAAAAATATTAAGTGAAAGGACTAAAGTCTGAGAAAGCTATGGGAAAATACTTAGCCCAGCAATCTACATGAACTACACTCTCAGAGAAGAGGAGAGAGAGGGTTAGGGAAAGCACATGAAAAGAAATCATTGCGAGGGCCAGACAAATAACTCAGCAGGTTAAAGTGCCTGCCTGCAAGCAGGCACGGGGGACAGGGATTTGATCCCTGGGCCTGCCATGCTGGCCTGGACCCTTGGATATGCTGAGACAGCAATTGAGACTGAGCGTGGTGGCACATGCCTGTAATCCCAGCTCTTGGGGGGCTGTAAACAGGCAGATCACTGCGAGTCCAACCTAGTAGGGAGATTCTGACACCCTGTAGACCCTTCCCTAAAACACAAAGAAAGAAAGAAAGAAAAAGAAAGAAAGAAAGAAAGAAAGAAGAAAGAAACCATTGGCAACTTCTCAAGCATTATAGAAATTTTCGTTGTAAATGTATGAAGCAGAATGTGACCAAAATAGCACAAAGAAATAATACATTAGCACATAATAATGTAACTCCTGAAATCCAAAGCAAAAGCTATAAGAGACTGATCACCAGTGATATACAATATGATTAATTCCTGACTGCTCAGAAATAAACCAAAACAGGGTGTGTATTACAATTAAAATAATAGCAGAAAGAAATGACCAACCAAGAATTTTATAACCAGTCAAAGTAATGATAAAGAAGCCAAAACTATATTAAAGGAAATCTTTTAGGCTGAAAAATGCACAACCAGATGCTAAGTCAAATCTTTAAGAACAGTATAAATGCTAATAAGTAGGTATATGTAACAAATATATGATATGTTTTCTCATTTATTCTGCACTATTAGAAAAATAATATAAATTAATAATGATTGCAATATAGTTTGAAGTTTATATTGCATGGCACACATATGAGAACAGTATCCCAACTAAGGTGGGAGAAATTAGAGCATAATTAATACACATAATTTTTGTAGATTTTAGCTATCATGATTCTGAACTAGATAGTAGCTAGAATATGTGTCAAATGTGATTGCTAGCTATTGAATGTGCCAGTTTTGGTGCCTAAGCCATGTAGCCTCACTTTGTTTCATACATGCATTTTCACTAGGAAATAGCAATGTTCAGTTCATTCATGTATTACTGTGTACCTTTTTTATACCACAGTGGTAGAGTTGATCAATTTCCATAAAGAAGAAATAAGCTTAAAATCTTTATTTTCCATTACAGAAAAAGTGTGTCAGCTTTTACCATAAATTAGCATTAAAGGAAAGATTTCAGTAAGGTTGGGGAGAATTAGAAAGAGAAAAACTAAAATGAAATAAAAGTGACTATTTACCAAAAAGGAGATAATGATGGAGAAAAAGTAGAAACGGAAAGGCTTGCGATTGTCGCAAACTAGGAGCAGCGGTAAGACTTCTCTGAAGCATAGTAATAACAACGTTGAATATGAAGGAGCTGTCATCCCACTGAGATTCTTGGTCTTGGTAGGAAAGCAAGTCGCAATTGTACGCTACCAGCAAGGTGCGTCTTAGATCCAAGTGGATGAATTGGTTGAAGTTAAAGGACGCAAGAGACGTCGTGTGAACAGCAGCCCTCAGCAGTCAGCGTGAGCTTTTGTCCCTATCAAACCCCGTTGTCTTTCAGGCATAAGACGTTACAAGGAACAACAAGGATATTTGATAAGTATAAAATTTCTAGGATACCACAAAACATTGAAAGCTATAGAATCCATAATAAAACTACCTAATAAATAAGATTGGAAAGGTGACAGCTTTTAAAATTATTATAAATCTATACAATCTGTACATATCATCAAGGCATGTTAGAAACTGGAGTTTGAAAAAAAAAATCGACATTTACAATAGCAATCAAAATCATTCAATTTACATTAAAATAAATTGATAGAAGTAGATATAAACACTGTTCACAAGGTGAGTCCAAACCTATGCTCTAAAATCTGTAAAACATTAAGTCCTATTACAGAAGCTCTACATAAATACAAAACTATTCCTCAGTCACGGGATTTTGTTAAAAGAGAATTCTCTGTGAAAGTATCTATTGGTTCAATGCTGCCTCTAACATAAACCTAGCCGGTATTCATGAAAAACAAAAAATGAACTCGAAACTCACTAGAAAATGCAATGAAGGAAGAACAGCTTGAACAATTTAGAAGAGTTTCTAAAAGTGTTTGAAAAGTTTATAAGCATGTGGGAAGGGTTTATAAACCCTTAAAATATATGTCAGTACTAAAATAAATACAGTATGTCTACTTTGCTGATTTCCTGTTATCACGGGGTTGTCTGGAACGTGACCTTCATGGTAAGTGAGGGCGCACTGGAATCACGGTCTAGGAAAGTAAGCTGATCAGAACTGACTCTTTTCCTCCAAGACCGAAACGTGAAGAAAGAATATTTGTTATTACTTTTAACAAGGTAGGATGCTGCAGTTTTCAAGGGAAGGCAAAAGTTGAGAAACGATGTACCATTTCAGTAAATATGAGGATAGGAATTCAACCGTGGTTGTTGCAGCACTAGAAACATACGGCGACGTGAAATGATGTACTACCCTTCCTGCCAGGGAGTTTTAGTTCTGATACCCTGCCCTATGGCCGACATAAATGCCAATCAACTTTGGGAAGAGTAAAGAGAAAATGCAAGAAAGATTCTACTCAGGACTGCCAAATGGGAATGAGATTAATTTCATCTGAGTTTCACAGCTTTGTAGCCAACATGCTCGTTAGATGCAGTGCTGTGTCCACAGTCCGTCCATCAGCAAAAGCCAGCCAACCGCACATCGGGAAGCTGTAGGGCAAGCCAGGGAAGAGAGCATGCTCCTTTCATTTTGATAAAATTTCAGTTCTTTGAAAATGATGTTTAATAAACTGAGATTCAAAACTTTGTGTTGCTAATCTCTCAATTCCTTAGTCTACATTTTGTACTTTAAGACTGACATGGGAATAAAGGAAAAGATTGACATGGAGCAGTGGGGACTTTATTTAAACGCACTAAAAAAAGATGTCTAAACGAAAGCACAGGGAGAATGACAGTACTCCAGATGAGCTATTAGCAACTTAAAATTACAATGTAGTGTTATAAGTAATAACGCTAAATAATTTATGGTGATTATTGCAGATTTTTTTCCTCAAGGAATTTATAACAGACCTCAAAAGTAAATGAGGGGGCCCAGCAGGATGGCTCAGTGGTCTAAAGCGCCTGCTTAGGAAAGCTTAGGGGGCTGCAGGGACCACGGCTTGATCCCCGGCACCACATGCTGTGCCAGCCCTGCCCTCAGGGCAGGCTGAGCCGGCCATAAAAATAAATAAACAAACAAAAGTTCTGAAACAAGAAAAAAATAATAATAATAAAAAGAAAAGTAAATGAGGACTGGACAAATAGCTCAGCAGATGAAAGCGCCTGCAAGCAGACACAGAGGCCGGGGGTTGGGTCCCCAGGCCTGCCGTGTTGGCCCCAGCCTGAGATGCGCTGAGATGCCAAGTGAGCCTAGACGCGGTGGCGCATGCCTGTAATCCCAGCTCTTGGGAGGCTGTAAACAGGAGGCTCACTGTGAGTCTGATCTAGGAGTGAGACCCTGAACACCCTGTTAAACTTTCCCTAAAATACGATAAAAAAAAAAAGTAAGTGACAGTGGATTACCATAATTTGCACAGGAAAATAAGACATCTATAAATATAGATTAAAAAGAGAACACTCTTTAAACAGGACAATTGATAAAGCAATTGAGAATTTTAATATTTTCATAATGTACAAAGCATAAGCTTAAATTGATATCCATTTATTGTCTTGTTTTTTATTTCCTCTCCAGTAATTTTTCATTTCATTTAAATGACAATCAAATTATCATAAATTTGTAGACTTTTTCTACAGTTCCTTCAAAGTTGTTCTTCCGGGAAAAAAAAAAAAAAAATATTCTTGACCTTTCCATTGTCCTGGCAGTCATACATTTTCACTGAATGCATATTTTATAATATTAAACATTAATAACTGTGCCATACATTATTGATGCTCATAAATCAATTTTCAGGAGAATTTAGGAATTTTCCACTTCAGTTCTGAGGGTACTTAAGAAGTCACTGTCAGATGACTGAGAGAGAAGGCTTGCCCTCATTTAGGCTGACCGGCGTCATAAGCCTAGCCCAGGCTTCTGTGCATGTCAGCTTCTAGTTTAGCTAGAACTTCTTTCAGAGCTCCCTGTTCAGTTTACACAGACCCAGGAGGTCTTCACCCAGCAGTGTTTACTGAATAAGCTGGCAACCAGCTGGGGATGTTTTTGGTATTCAAGGACAGCATTCTAAAGTTGTCTTCAACATTATAGACAATGTATGTCCGTTCTCGGATATTTCTAAGGACAAAGCCCATGCAAGATGAGACTTGAAGACTATGACATTTTCTGTTTTAGCTTGATGGATAGGCTCTATACAGGAAATTGCTCATAAAAGGATAGGCTGCGGTCTTAGCTCCCAGTATCTACAAACTTGATCCTCGTGGTGGATTTCTGGCAGGTGGTCAACTTATTACACTCAGCTGAATTAAACTAGCTCGGTGCTGGGTGTGGAAGGCGCACCTGAGAATTGTTGCCAGCAGCATAAAGGACAGAACAGGAGAAGCCGCTGGATGCTGTTAAGGATGCTTTTTCCGAAGCTGCTGGTTCTCTTGGGCTGTGCCGCTGGAGGATCATGCTGGCTTTCCCAGCGAACTGTGGAGAAGCTTCGGTCCTCATCCTGAGCACTGACTCCTAGCTCCTGAGGGGAAGATGGTGCACTGCTTAGCCTCAAAAACAACTTGTCACGTTGGCTTTCCTGATGGAAACCCAGCTTTCCTAATCTCTGGAGGAGCTCGGGACCTACCTCACTGTGGTGAAGGATGACTGTGGCACTTTTGGGGGGATCTGGGGAGCTTATGTTTAGCATTGCTTCCTGGCTCCAGCTCAGGTCCCTGAGCTTGCTAGCACAGAGCCTGCACCGCACTGGCGTAGACTTTCTACATTCCACCATGGACCTTTGGGCCTTTCCAGCACACATCTACGAGGTGGGCCTGTATAGACTTTGCTGTGGGCTCTAGGCCTCCAGTTGGGTTTGGGAGAGGCATTGTTATGAGTGCTAGACCCTCGGCTAGATTGTTTAGTATTTAGAGTGTGGATAGGGCTGGGGAGATAGCTCAGTAGAGTAAGCACTTGCCTGGCAAGTACAAGGGCCTGAGTTCAATCCCTGGTTTCAGAAAAAAAAAAAAAAAAAAAAAATAGAGTGTGGATAGATTTCCTGCACTTGTGGTAGGTGATTCTTGGATGATTCACTATAAAATACTTTTTAAAAAAAAAAAACTATTTATGTTATGTCAGGCTCAGCCTGCCCTGGGGGTGGGGCTGGCTCTGCTTGTAGTGCCAGGGATTGAACTGCAGTCCCTGTGGTTGCCTGAGCTTGCCTAAGGAGGCACTTTAGTCCACTGAGCTATCTCACTGGCCCAAAATACTATTATAAAACATGTCCTGTACTACATTGTACACTTTGAAAAAACCCCAAACCACAAAGATCCTGTTTGGAAATAACATTGAAAATGTAATCACATGCCATGCTTTCTGACCTAGTCTGACTAGTGTTCTTTTAACAAGAGGCAAACCCCATATAAAGACAGAACCACACAGGAGGCACAGTGTAATTATAGCCACTGGGATTAAAGTAATACAGCAATAAATCAAGATACTCTTGGGGATTCAGAAATGGCAGAAGCAGTACAAAGCCTTCTCTCTGAAGATTTGGTGAATGTGTGACTTGTTAACATCTTGATTTCAGGCTCCTGGATTTAAGGCCCAGAGATTTAATCTATGATGACTATAAGCAGTTTTGTTAATTTTTCATAGCAACCTCGGGGAAAAAGATCTCAAGGTGCCAGGAAGTAGGTATCGCTGTGTTAGATGCACTATAAAGCAAAAGTGGTCTACAATACTGGTGATCAACAGAGCCTATAAAGTTTTGAGGTTCATAACAGAAAAAAGCCTACACAGTGTTGACACTGATGGCAGAAAGGTGGTCTTTTGAGGTTTATTTATTTTATGAAACATGGTCTTATGATGTAGTTCCAGGAGGCCTTGGATTCACTTGAGGTGGCCTTCGTACCTCAGTTTCCCAGTGCTAGGATTGCAGGCATCCGCCACTATAGCCAGCAGAATGTGGATGTAAAAGCAGTTCTTATGAAGGAGCAAAGAAAAGAGAGCAAGACAGAAGGTTTTCGTTGCTTTCTCCCAGAGTATATTTATGTTATCCTGGACATATCATCTGATATAAATTAGAATGTAAAGGTTTTTATTAAGTATAAGTGAGAAATATTTTCTAGAATCTGGAGGGTAGAAAATGTCATACTATTTATTGGAAGACTGAATTTCTGTGCAATGACCTGCCACATTTAGTTGAGAAAATTTTCAAGAAAACTAGAAGGTGAAGCCTTATTTCTTCTTGCTTTTCTATAGGAAAAATAAAGAGAAAAAAGGAGAGAAATGAAAGGAAAGAAGAGGGACAGAGAGGAGAGTAAACAAAAGAAAGGAAAAGCAAATAAGCAATAGGAAAGGAAAGGAAAGAAGAGAAAAGATAAAAGTAAGAAAAAGAAAAGAAAAGAAAAGAAAAAAAAAAACATCATTGCTCTAGGAAATACTTAAGAAGACATCAGCATTGATGGTTTGGAAAAGACTCAGCCTAGCCAAAATTTCTCAACAAATTTGCCACTTACAGATCGGGAGCTGGGCAAACAATGTCAAAAGAGTTAAGACATATTACATGTTCTTGGTTATTATCTCTCTTCTAATCAAAAGCAAAGTTAGAATTATATCTATGGAAGAGTCATCCTTTTGCCTGATGGATCCCCATGAATTTCACAGATCAAAAAGATTTGCTGATCATTTTGTACCAGTTAGGATACTACCAATGTGGACTTAAAAGCACAGACACAGTGAGCTGAAAAATAACTCTAAGGTAAGCTGCAGCATAAGGTAAACTGGGTCAACACGACCTCCTCCTTTCAAGAGAGCAGGGCACAGCTACATTGATGGAAGGAACAATGGGACGCTACCTCATTGGCCAAGTGAGTAAGTCTGCCTCAACAATAAACTCTGGAGATGCGGTTGTAATATCACTGTGTTTTCTTGGGTCTTCAACTATCATAAAATTCTTGCATTTATGTTTTCTAATCTCTCCCTTTTGGAGTTGGAATATGTATCCAATGTCAGTTCTACTATTCCAACTTGCAAGTAGATAACTTACTGGTTTTACCATCTCCACGAATTGAAATTTTTCCTAAAAGATCATGTCCCAAGATTCCCTAAAATCTGATTGAACTGTGATTTAAAAGGTAAGATTTTGGACTTTTCAGTTGATCACATGTAGGTGGCATATGGAACTCAGAGGTGATTCAGGATCTGGCAAGACTATGGGGCAAGTTTTGGAATGGGTTGAGTACATTCGGCAAGTGTAAAGAAAGTGAATTGTGGCCGACCAGAGAGTACACTCTTACGGGTTGAATGTTATCCCTCAAAATGATATGTTGAGGCCCTTTCCCTTATTTGGAAAGAGAATCATAAAGATGGAGTTTTTAAGATGAGTTCATTAAGCATGCACTATGTCAAAGTTACTAGCATATTTTAAGACAAAAAAAAAATCCATTAAAGGCAGATACACAGGTACATCTTATAATGATGCTAAAGCTGTAATTGTAATCAAGAATTACTTACCACAAGCTGCGAATTTTGCCCTGAGTATCTGTGCCTATAGCTCTGTCCATACCTTTATTGTGGAGTTTGATTCCACAAATGTGTCGGAATAAAACTCATTATTTCACAGGGCTAGGGCCAAAATATTGGCTATCCTTGTAGCCCTTCTTTGTCTTTAATCTTTTGGACTGCAAACTTAACTTGTTAACCCTCCAGAACAGAAGCTTAATGATTTTATTCCCTATAACATAGGCACTTGATCTTAACATCACTGTCTTTCTGAATATCTTACACATAAGATTACCAGTTGTACTGATAACCTACTACTACTGTAGACTACTGGACTATGTATCCAACTACTTTCTCTTTGTTCAATAAGAAGAAAGATTTGTACTAATAGTGTTTGCACAAGGTATCATGTCTGCATCTTGTGCTCTGAACAACTACTATGAAGGCAACAATATGCAATGTATTAATTATTGTAACTGCTCTCCTAACCTGTTGTGAAACTGTCTCATTGCTGTATTTTCCTCATTAATATTAATAAAAAATAAAAGCAAGATGGGTAGCAGCATAAAAAAAGACTCATTATTCCAAGTCTTCCCATTTGCTCTGCTTTGTTCGAAGAACTCCATGAAATTCGCCCAGGCAGTTAACTCGGGCCTAGGGGAGGCACCTGAGTTGCTGTGCTTTTGTTTTTCTTGCGAAAGACGTCATCAGAAAAGGACTCAATGTATGAGTCACAACCTGGAGTTTTGTACATTTCTTCAGTCCCTTCCTCCAACCACGATGGGTACTCTTGTTAGGCATTGCCCCACGTAATTTGCATAATGGATAATGGATTCGGAGCCATTGCTTTTTAATGTTTATTTCTATCCAAAATCTTTAACCCAGAGGCCTTGTCCATCCTGTTTTTGTGGGATTTGGCTGATAAGGCCCGTCATTTGGCTGGCCCAGTAAGGCCCAGGTGCACGCATGTGAATATTTCCTAAGTTAATGCTTTTATATCTAACCAGAAAAAGAAGCAGATTGAGTTTATGGCCACATCTGCTTACAAGAATGTCACAAAACATCCTTAACTTCTGATATATGATAAAATCGTGGTGTAGTCTCCAAATATCTTTTTTAAAGTTGGGAAGAGTTTTGCTTTCCTTAAAAGATTGGAAGAATAATAAAAATAATTTTTTTATTTTAATTTCTGAAGAGGCAGGAAAAAATTAGAAGAATTTTGACAAATGACTTTTCAATGTCTCCCTATGTCTAGATGACTGGGATAAGATCTGTTTTTGATATTCTGTAGGATAAGGTTTATTTTCTGATATTTGTTTATTTTTATTTTTTTATTTTCATTTTTTATTTTAATTTTTATTTTCTGATATTTAAATAAGAGATTAGCATGCAAGAAGCAGCTTATTAACTATTACACTGGTAACCTATTTGCCATCCTAGGTATTCTGCCTTGTTGTACCAAGCACACATAGGATGTTCTGTGTTTTGAGTATCTTATTGGGGACATACTCCTGGATGTAGTCACATGCAAAGACACTGATACACTCAAAGACACTGCCTGCCGGCCAGCTATGCTCCCGCAAGGTCCCTAGGCAGTGAAGAAGCAGTCCCAGTGATCTGGCGTTAGCCTGCTTCAACGGGCTTGGAGCAGGAAGCAGAGTGAGCTCAGCTGTGAGTCTTGAGTACATCAAAACAAGGAGTGTGGGGATTCATATCCCGTGTGGGGCACAGGGTAAAGGGCAGGCGTAGATGGGGTAGGAGTTTCCACACTAGGGACTCATTAAGAGAACCGTGGAAAGAAGTCAAGTGGAGGGGGCATACCCAGGCGGTGTAAAGATGAAAAGGTTTTATTTTTTGTGACATTGTAGATCCCTAGTGGAGAGGAAGAAAAAGCCATCATTACCCAGCCATCTTACTGCTCACAGACGTCCCCAAGTACTTGTTTTCAAGACAGTCTTAACGCATGATTCCTGGAAAAGAATCATTTTACATAGCATTTTTATTATACACGTGTTCCCACACCAGGAAATAACTTACAAATAATATGTTCATTGAATTATGTTTACTAATTGATAAATACTGTGATCAATGTTTAACAGGCACCACTCGGGGAAAAAAAAAAGAAAAAGAAAACATGCAGGTGCAGCCCCTGTAGGGTGTTTGTCAGTTGAAGACCTTGGGCAGTTTTAAGCTTCCAAAGTCCTGAGTTCAGTGCTAGGGGGATTTGCCAGGTAGGCCTCTGCCAAGATGGGAGATAGCTAGCCCTGAATTATTTTAGTTTTTCTGTCATCAAATGAGTGATTCTCGTGCATATCTGGCTGTCATCTGCTCATCCAGCCCCGGGAGGAAGGCAATGCTAATGCTTTGTAAGAATGAAGGCAATTGTGGGAAATCCAGAGGACACGATAAATTGTGCACCGTGGGTGAACAACACTTATGCTCATTTTCCTGTTTGTCAAGAACTCTGTGCTGCTGTGCAGAGATTAGATATGATGGTTTATGAAAGTTCTGGCTTCTACAAATAATACTCTAAGTAAAAGTGTCGCTGGTCCCTTAGGTCCATACACTCAGCGTCCTCTGCTTCCTCTGCTTAAATCAAAAGAGGTCATTTTTGTTAGTGAAAAGGTAAAAGGATTTATTCAAAATCAGCTCTAAGGAAGTGGAGGGGCCTCATCCCCTAAATTACTGTCTCACTGAACACCAGTACCCAGTGCATTGGTATCTTTCATAGAAGGGAACAAGGTGGGAGGGAACATAACTGTGACACAGGAGCCATATACAGGCTTTTGTCCTCTCTTCCTGGGCCCGGCTGCTCTGTTGAAACGAAGCTGCTCTTTGACCACACCCTCAGCACCTGCAAATGTGTGTCCATTTGTTTGGGCTGAGAAGAGGTGGGGGAGGCAGACTGTGCCCAGTTGCCTACCTCTGAGAAAATCTGGAGAGACTCTTAATCTATAGTGATCTATAGTTAAATGACAAAATTCTCACTTCACAAATATCAGATGCTGCTGCAGGTTATGCATAATGTTAGGCACAGAGATGCTCTATTGTCGTGCAGGAACAGGCAAGAAAAGCTCCCCAGGTGTCCGCTTTGGTCAGGTGGAGCCAACAAAGATAAATCAGCAGCATAGAAAGCATAGGAAAGAAAGGGCTCAGGGCTACTGGCAAATGAGCTCAGGGGAGCAGGAACAGAAACCGAGTTGGCACGCCCAGGATTTGGCTGTGGCTCCCTGGGCATCTGGAACGCTTGCAAGAGGAGCAGGCAATGTCCTCAGAACTGCCTGTGCCAGACTCCTGGGAAATACTTAGATTTTTTTTTAAATTTTCCTCAGGAATGAGATCTGATGTTACAACAGTGGTGAAGAGAAATGTGCAGACCAAGAGGTGAGAAAGTCCACAGCTGGAGGTGAGCCACAGGCAGGAACACTACGCTGTCCCTTCAGGAGAGTGGAAGGGTCAGCTTTGCAGAACCTCTCCACAGGACACAATAATCCCACAATACCAAGAATCACATCAATCTTGCAACTTGGAAGGATAGACAAATTTTTCGGTAGATGATTTATCTAAGAACATGACAAGCTGCTCTCCCATTCTTCTGGACATTTTATTTCCTTTGGCAAGATTTTGTATTTTGCATGATATTCAGCGTATATATGCTTATTTTTGTCTTTTGTGACAGGGTGATGCTGTGCAGTTTGGGCTGGACTTGTGCTCACTTTGTAGCTCAGTCTGGTCTCCAACTTGCAACGATTCTCCTGCCTCACCTTCCCAAGTGCTGGGATTATAGGCATTTGCCAGCACACCTAGATCTTCTTATATATTTTACACTTGTTCCTACATATTTGTCTGACTTTTGTGAAGACTGTTTTGGCATGCTTGGACATGGTGCATGGTAAAACAAAATACCAGAGCTCACTAGCCAAAAAAAAAAAAAAAAAAAATCTGAACTCGTCTAATAGATGCCTGTAACTGCATGTAGTAGCCACTCACTGAGACCCTGTTTGAGACAGTAGCTGTCGGTGACCAAAGACAAAAAGTCCCACGTTGTTATACAGCAATGGTTCCATGCGGTTAAGGTTAGGAAAAGCCAAGCTATAAGGAACAATACCTGGAAGAATATGCCATAAAGTCCTCAGACCAAGGAAATGAAGTTCAAGGTAGCAATCTCCAAATTCTGACAAAGAAAGTTGGTGAACAGCTGATTTTCACCCAAGATGAATAAAAATCAAGACAGTATGTTGGGAAAGAAACCAAATGGAAACAGATTACAAATTGTTAAAGGTAAGATGAAAATATTTAACCAAATGTGAGAGCTGGAAGGGGAGTTCTAGAAAACTATTAATTTCACACTGAGCTAAGTAAACAAGCCCATTTGAAATGAAATTCTACGTCAGAAGTGGAGAGACCTGAAACAACCATATGGCCTACAATTGTATTTCGACTAATCTTATTTCCTTAATGGCTTAAAGGTAAATTTAAAGTTAAATTAGGTTCAGAATGCAATTGGAAGCGAAATGGTGTGTAAATTAATAGTTCAATTTTTAAAGCAATGGTATTAGTTTGGATTTTGAAATACGCTGGGGGGAACCCACATATATGCAACACAGGAATGTTTTTAACTTTGTAAAACTTTTTTTTTATTATTTTTTTTTATTTTTTCTTGTTTCAGAACATTTTTTTTGTTTCTTCACTCATTTTTATGGCCGGCTCAGCCTGCCCTGACGGCAGGGCTGGCACAGCATGTGGTGCCGGGGATCGAACCGCGGTCCCTACAGCCGCCCAAGCTTTCCCAAGCAGGAGCTTTAGACCACTGAGCCATCCCGCAACTTAACTGAAATGGCTTGCACCAAAGCATAGCAAGTAGACACATGGAAGAGAGAGAAAGTGGCAAGGGTAAGGACAAAGTAAGGAGGCACCATCAGATCTTTGGTGAGAAGGCATATTTAAAGAAAAAGAAAAAGGGAATTGAATGCTCTTAAAAGCAGAGTGTCTTTGTGTGTTTAAAATGAAAAGAAAATACAATTGATAGAATGAATGGTGGGTAATGATACTCATTTGCTACTCAATTGAATGTGTTATTTTATGGTGTCTTTCTTCTCATCCAGGAAGTTTTCTGCATGAGTCTGTCATTTTCTTTAGTGTCTCTTTAGCTTTGGGAGTTTTCCACTATGTTATTTAGCACGTGCTAAGACTGCTAATGAATAGGTAGCTTGACGGTCTAAAGGTATAAAGTTAGTGATAAAACCAGAGACAAAGACCAGGACTTTAGAATAATTCTACCAAAGTGTTTTTGTATCAAACCCTGAAACTGATGCATCTTTTAGTTGTCTTTCACTGCAGGATTACAATATAAAATGGTGGGATTATAAACTCAAACCTAATTTTTTGAGACTTGGAATAATATGTGTATCTGGAAGGCTTTTCATTAGTATGGGAGCAAATATACAAAAATGGAGGAGGAGAAAAGGAAACGAACTTAATTATTTTTAATGTTGTCTTTGTGTTGTTATTGTAAGGCTCATTATCATTAACCTTATCTCCCGGAAAATTTCTCACTGAAAAAATAAGTAACGAAAACTTCTGTGAAGTGGTGGGCATGCTAATTGGCCTGCTTGCGGAAATAATTTCACTATATGTACCCACTTCAAACAGCACATTTTGAATAGTTTGAAATTGAATGGTTTACATATATGTGATATTTATTTAGTACATGGACCTTAATAAGGGTAAGGCAGTGATGAGCCTAAGAAAGCAAACAAACAAACAAAAAAAATCATTATGATGAAGTCATTATTTTAAGCTATGAAAATACTGTGAGAACTGGGACCCCGTAGCTGCTTTATTCCTCTGATCAAAGGAGCCGAGAAAGATATTGCACATCATACATCTTGGGATAACTTCAGACTTATGGTGTGTGTGTGTGTGTGTGTGTGTGTGTGTGTGTGTGCGCGCATGTGTATGAGACAGAGAAGGAGAGAGAGAGACAGAGAGAGAGAGACAGAGAGAGAGAGAGATGAGAGAGAGAGAGAGAGAGAGACAGAGAGAGAGAGACAGAGAGAGAGAGAGAGAGAGAGAATCTCTTCTCATCATTCTTTGATCTGACAGAACATTCCAGGCTGGTTCAAAGCACGTTCAAGCCCTGCAGCTCATGCATTATTTTTGAGCTTCAGCACACAGAGAACATAATGCACAGCAATCCACCCATCCAATGGTCAAACTTCCTAGAAATTTTTTCAAATTCAAATCAATCCACATTATTTTCGAAGTCATTTTCTCAGTAAAGATTTTGCTGTGTCCTATAGCATGTAATCAAAGGAAAACAGGCTAGATCCACTATCTTCCTCAGGGTAGTATTTAATGACCCCTTTTGGCGAGGAGCATAAACTTTTCTAGTTTAATGCTTCACAATTTAGCCTCCGCACACTGGATTTTTAAATCAATTGGATTCAATTTGCTTATCTTTCTTTCTATTTTTTTTTTTTTTGGTTCAATTTTTTTCTTAGGGTTTTTGTGATGAAAATCATCATTTTTTTTTTTAATTTTGCAAACAGCTAAACCAAGCTACAACTAAAAGCATGAAAGACTCTATCACATTTTGACACCAGGGTGATCAGGATGTTTTGATAGCAATCATCTTGCTGTTGATTTTTTAAAACATAGCTGTGAACTCATCTCCGCTGAGAGAGTATTGCGGTGTTCATGGATATCTGTCGCTTTGCTATCTCACTTATGAATGAGTCTTTACCTATGGAAATATCCCTCCTGTTTAGAAAGAGTTTTCATCAGATCGCTTTGTGGTAGCATGGCCTGTTCTGCCTGAAAATGATGCTCTTTCCTCTGAATTGCAAGGTGACATGACTTAACAGTTCGACACTAATAAAATTATTGTTTTCATGGTTTCCTTGTACACCTGACTGTAGATGCAAAATGCTAAAAAATATGTGGGAAAGCTGCAGGAGATGGCTCTGATCTCCAGTCTTACACACCTGGAGCCCCTTCTCCTCGCTGACCCTTTTTTTTTATGGCAGAGTTTAAGACCACAACTCCTCCTGGACCATCTCAATTCACTTGCAAATAGTGAACACGTGGTGATTCTACTACCAACACGATTTTCACTTTATGTCCTGCTGGTGCTTAATCCTTGGATCCTCTCTCACCTCTCTTTTCTTCTCCTGAACTCTCATCATCATTTGTCTTTGGACACAGAATGCACGACCTTGTCTTCCCATTGTCCACACAGGGATCTCTGGCCATACAACCCTGAGCACCAGGAGAAGCTTTGGAAATTGTTGGCATTTTCATTTGTAGCTTTTGAGCATTCATCACCTGTATTTGTCTCTTCTGGCCAAACTCCAGAAAGCTGATTCACTGCTATTTTGTGACAAAATGAAGTATCTGAGATGATGAATCTGAGTCTCCTTACTCTATAGCTTGTGGTATTCACGATGCCATTGGAGCTTCAACTGAACAGCGTACTGAAAACAATCTGACAGCCCTGCCCTGAAGGATCAAAAGTCCATTCAGATTCTCCTGAGGCTGAATATATATGCATGCATTTTGAAACATTTAACATTTATCTATATTGACAGAAGGATTAGTCATAATACTATAGAATTAAATAGTTAATATATAGCTGTATCTAAATAACTATCATCGCATATCTAATCATTAATATCATATTTAATTGATTTCATTATGCAATTACAATCTGGTGTAAATGTTCATGTATTACATAACCAATAAAAATAAGCGGTATTAAGAATGTATAGAATATTGCAAACTTCATTCACATTTATATATGGAAGTTTATGCATTAAGCAGTTGTTTGGGGAAAAGCACCTTTCTAAGTTTCCCAAAATTAATGCTGAACAAGAAAAAAATAAATTGTACTAAGGCAAATCTAATTTGGCTGACAATAAGAAAATGATTTCAAATTCACTGACAAGCATTTTGAAAGTAAAAGAATGGGTAAAAGGTTTAATATGCAAAGCCCAAAATAAAGCAGGAGTAGCAACATTAGTGCTCAAAAAATAAATGCCAGAGCAAAGAAATATATGAAAGAATAAATATGACATTATGTAATGATTAAAAGCATCAATCCAGCAAAAAAGACATAAGTTGCAATTGTGTACCTTCCAAGTAACAGGCCTATAATAACATGAAGCAAAATCTGAAGTGGAAAGAAAAACAGAAAGACATACGTGGTATTGAAAATTTCATCATTTTCCTCTCAAAACATATAAAACAGAATATAAAGCTGCCGGGCGTGGTGGCTCACGCCTGTAATCCCAGCACTCGGGAGGCTGAGGCAGGAGGATCGGTGCGAGTTCGAGACCAGCCTGGGCTACAAAAAGTGAGCTCAAGGCCAGCCTGAACTGCACAGTGAGACCCTGTCTCAAAAAGACAAAAATAAATAAATAAATAAATAAAAATAAAGCAGAACATAAAAGTAGAATTCTAATTAGAAATTTAATTAACCTATATAACATATTTCACCAAATAACAAAATATACATTGTTTCGTGAAATAGGAATTAAAGAAGATCAAATACAAAATTGCAGAGCAAATCTGAACAAATTAAAAGGAAAGGAAATTTTCTGACAATAGTGAAATCAAACTAGATATCAATAAAAAAACATGCAAATTTAACAATAGACGGCAAAATAATGCATTGTGGTAAAGAAAATCTGAGAGGAAATTAAAAATATGTGAAACTGAATTAAGATGAATTTATAGATTATCAAAATATGTAGGTTATAGTTACAGTGGTAAAAGGGGAAAATTGAATCACCAAATTGCTATAGCAGAAAAGCAAGCATGAAATAAACAACTGGTATTCTTAGCTTCCACACAAAATATTATTAAAAAAAAAAAAAAAAAAAAAAAGCCAAGAAAAGACAAGGTATAAGGGCCTGGGTTATAACCCAGTGGGAAAGCACCTGTTTCGCAAACCCTAGACCCTGAGTTCTATTCCCAGTACCAAAGACAAGATAAAAAAAATCATGAAACAGGACAGGGAGTAAAAGTAACAAATGGCAAAGATGAAGAGGAGGAGGAGGAAGAAGCAAAAGAGAAAGAAGAAGAGCACAGAAGCAGAGGAGAAGAAGGGATTAGAGGAGGGGAAGGCAGCAGAGATCAGTCAAGCAGCAGAACTGAGCAGAACGGCAGCAAAATTACATGACACTGAAAGCAGAAAGAAAGTTCCAATTATAACACAGTCACTAAAATTAACAAACCATTAGTAAAGTTGATAAGAGGACACACTTGACCAACATCAGTAAACAAATAATTTTTAAAAAATTATGTTTAGCACAGCAAATCCTGAGAGCATTGAAAAGATAAGAATTGGAACATTACACAGCTTTATGATCAGCAATTTGATTAATTAAGATAAAAAACTCATCCTTGTACAATTGCAAACTTTAGAAGCCCAACGATTTAAAAGTGGATAGTTGTTTTAAATAGTTCTCCAAGCATTATATAAATTAAAATCCTCTTAATAATGTTTTTTTTTTTTTTTTTTTTTCACGTAAATGGTTTCACTTTGGAATTCTACCAAGCATTAAGCAACCCCATTTGTAAAATCAAAGGAGAAAACATTGTCTAATTCATTTTGAATATCAGTATTATATAGGATAGTCAATAAAAATAGAATGAATACAAAATATACATTAAAATTTTATCTTGATTTTACACAGAAAAATTAAATAAATATTATTTAATTGAATTCGACAGTATATAAAAATAGTTATGTACCACAACTTAGTGTGATTTAATCCAAATCTGGAAGACGAGTTCACATGGAAAAATCCATGGACATGATATATCAATAGAATAAACAAAGTCTCCGGTGACACTGTCATCATAAAAGACCACGAGTCAAATCTTCATACACATCTACATTGGGCTGAAGTGAAATTAGAAAATTCTAGCAAACTATAACTAGGAAAAATGTCTCAAGTACAGAATAGACTATATATGAATTTACGCAGCTAGGAATAACTAAATTGTGGAAGATCTGATACTTATGCTTAAGGTCAAAGACAGGGAAGGTTGTTTGGTTACACCATTTTTAGTCAACATATTTTTGACAGGTCTATTTCCTTTCTTTCTTTCTCCCTCTCTCTCTCTCTCTGTCTCTCTTTCTTTCTTTTTTACTTACTTTATTCAGCAAGAAAATTTGTTGGGGAAGAGGAGTGGGGAATGTGGAATAGGATTATAGGAATAGCTCCCCAGAGAGAGGAGGTCTCAAGCAGGTAGCCTGAAAGCTCTATTTTCAAGCTAATGTGCCAAGGAAAAACAGAGGTTTAAAAAAATCATTTTACGTCACCTAAAACATGTAACTCTAAATAGATCTGGCCTGAAGATATGATAGAAATGATCGATGAAATTCTTACAGCAATATATATCTTTGTGACTATGAGTGAAAAAATTGTTTCTTAGGTATGACACAGAAATTGCTTATGAAAGAAAAGTTAAACTAGATGGCATAAAAATTACAACTTTGACATTTAAAAAATGTGAACCTACAAAGTAAAAAGGCAATCAACAATCAGAAAAACATTGGTCGTATCATTTCTCTGCTAAGAGAACTTTATCTAAAGTATATAAAAAAGAGTTGCCACTCAGTAAGGAATGTGCACGATTTTTAAATTGCTGAAGTAACCTGATTAGATATGCATTTAAAGAATAAAACAACCACTCAGACCCGCATGTGTAGACATCATATTGTCTCCTTAGTGTGAGAACATGAAAGACAAAAATGGAATCTGATGGTACAAGAGATCCTGGGAAAAAGGAATGACTTATTTGAAAGGAAAGATGACTGAGTTGAGGAGGAGCACAGGAGAGGGAGTGGGGGAAAGAGACGTGCATATATGTAAGCAGGACAGTTTAGATAACTGTCCTGTGTATTTCTGCTGGTCTATGGAAAGGAGCTGGTAATATTTAACTTGTTTTTGCCTCCTTTTTTCAACTGTTTATACTTTTTCTCTTGTTAATTTATTTTAGATGTCTTTCTTTTTCCTTCTTCCAATTTTACATGCATCTATGTAGTAATATGAATAACTGGCTGAAAGACAGCACTATATATTACAACAAAGACAGTGAAGTTCATATTACTCTGTTACGTGAAATTCTGTATCACTTGGAATTTGTCTTAATTCTACTTTTTACTCTTTAAAAAAATAAATTATAAAAGCAAACACTATGGTTTAATACTATGCTTAATATCATTAACTACAAGAGAAACACAAATTAAATGTCAAAACTTGTCACTTCATACCAACCAGGATGTCTGTAATCATCAGGATGAGAAATATTAAGTGTTTGTGAAGACGGGGAAAAACTGATGCTTCACACTATGCTGATAGAAATGAAAGAAGGTGCACCTACTTGGGAAAACAGGAAAGTTCTTAAAACAATTCAATGTTAGAATTATCACAGGACTCACCACCTCGACTCCTTGGTCTATCTAAATGATAAATAATACCACATGTCCACATAAAACCTTGGCAGGTGGCCTGCAAAGCAGGCCCAGGGCCCAGGGCCTCAATCTCTGGGCCTGTCATGCTGGCCCCACCCCAGGGGTGCACTGAGATGGCGATTGAGCCTGGGTATGTTGGTGCACGCATATAATCCCAGTTCTTGGGAGGCTGTAAAGAGGCAGATCACTATGAGTCCGATCTAGTAGTGAGATCCTGAACACCCTGTAGATCCTTCCCTAGAATACAAACAAACAAGATAAAAAATCCTTTGCATACAAATGTTAAGGTCATTATGGAGGCCAAACAAAAAGATCAGACAACCACAAGTCTGTAAACTGACAAATGTGTTCATACAGTTATACAGTTAAAAGAATTAATATTATTAGACACCTGAAACATTTTGATATGTGCTATAAATTGGATGAATCTAGGAAGCATGAAGGCGAAAGAAACAAGTAATAAAGGATAAAGGATCTTATTTGAGTCTGCTCATATGAGATTTTCAGAGTGAGGACATCTATAAGACACAGAAGGGTCATCTGTGATCTCCTGAGGCATTTGAAGGAATATAGTCATTGGAGGATGATATTTAAGGGTACAGTGCTTCCTGTCATGGATAAACGTGTTCTGTAGTTTATACTGACTCCTGCACAACTCTCTGGATTTGCTAAACACCATTGAATGCATGTTCACAAAGATGATTTCAGTGGTATGTAAGGTAGAAAACAGTGAATTTGTTAAAATAATCACAAAACTGACCTAAACTAAATATGCAACTAGAATTTAATCTAGAAATTACAGTCTTAAACATAATGAAAGTTTATGCAGATGCAAAAAATTTGAAACAGACATTTAGGAAGATGGTAGAGTGGTAACAGAGAAAGAACTTCTCTGAGGTTCGGTGTCCAGACACTGGAGTAAGCAATGCCAGGAAGAGAGGAAGGAAGGAAGGAAGGAAGGAAGGAAGGAAGGAAGGAAGGAAGGAAGGAAGGAAAGATGGATGGAAGGAAGGAAGGAAGGAAAGAAGGAAGGAAGGAAGGACAGATGGGTTTCTTCTGGACCCAGGAAGAACCTAAAGCAAGCATTGAACACCGAAGGGAAAGCAGAGGGACAGCCTTCAAGACAGATGGAGGAGGTGGCAGGTGACACCTTCTACTTAAGTCAGCATGTAGGAGAAAAGGTCAAACCCATGGGCACACAGTGACTACTGACAACCACAGAGGACTCCACAGAGAGGCCCGCCAGGACACCATGGTGCATTGAACTGGTTTCTGAGTGACATCAATTAGGCCGTCCAATGAGAGCAGGCGACTGACCATGAATCATCTCGGAGATGCATCAAATGTGCTCAGAACTCAGTACAACTGCTGGCGCTTTCTAGCAGCTCCCACCTTAGTGCAAAGCCACAGAAAATGTGTGGACCACTGCAGGCTGAGCAGCTCTGAGTCTACTGTCATCTCCAGAAAACAGCCTCAACTTCAGCGAAAATAAAGGTTGTAGCCTTGCTGAGATTATCCAGTACCCTGCCACAAAGCTGCTACTGACTTCCTGGGCTAAACCAACACAGACAGGGACTCGGCACGCACGTGTTGTCTACCAGGGGCTCAGAGAGAAACCTGGAAGCGGATTTTCTTTTAGTATTCCTCATCTTTTATTCTTATCTTTTATTAGTGATATCAGAGTTTCTAGTTTGGCTGTGGTTTTGTTCTACACCTCCTCTCATTTCATGTGTGTTTCCTCCTCTCTTCTGAACCAGTTTTGCAAAGCTGCTTGATCTTCTTTTGCCTAGCTTCTAATTGCTTCCTATTTTTCTGTTTCTTTGCTTCTTCTCTGACCCACTTATTATTTTCTCCTGAGGACAAAATTGACCTATTGAGGCTTATTTACTGCATACAACTGTTTTAGATAATTTTTATACAACCAAAAATCTAATTTATATGGGTAAAAATGGCAAACTAATGGTTGCCTTATTTTGTCATTTTCTGGGCCACCTTTGGTGCTGTTGTTATTTCTAATTGCTGATTGTCCTACTGTAGTCAAAGTGACATTAATTATTTTCTTGTGGGGGAGTGGTGGGGACGAAACTCAGGACCTTGTGTTGGCCAGGCAGGTGCTTGTGCCACTGAGCTATCTAACTGACCCAAGTTTTGACCAGTTGTTCTTCCTGGAATATACCAAGACTTAGATTGCCTAAAGATCATAGAAAATACTTCAGGCTGGTACCAAAGAAACAGATCCTGGGGCATGTAGGAAGCAACTTCTCACTTTCAGTAAAGTGAAGAGGTAAGACTTTGCAACTGATTCAAAACTGAGAAGCCAGCGACACTGGGAAGACACCACTGAGAAGTGGTCATATCCTAAAGGTTCTAAATATTAGTAATAAAACTGATCACCTTATGAAATTTATAAATATCATGATAGGAATGAGAGAGAGACAGACAGAGAGAGAGAGAACACAATTAAAGGACGCTTAAACAAAAGGCAACCACAAGCATACAGGGCATCAAAGGCAAATCCAGGGGACTATGAGTTGCAACAATCTGAAAGCCATCCATCTGGCCATCCTTCAGTGGTAACAAGAAAGTAAAGGAATGATGCTTTAGAAAAATTCAAATCAGAAATAATTTCTCAGATGACCACAAAGATGGTGATCAGAATGGAAATATATTTAGTGGCTCTAAGGAAGATTCAGATTAAAAAATAGAAGTTAGGAACATGATGGAAACCGCAAATGCTTGTAAGGAAGAGATGGAGTTCACAAAATACATTTAAACATAGGAGAGATTAAGATTCCCATGGAAAGTATATGCAGTGGAATAAACCAATGTAAGGATGGAATATCAGAGAGGCCTAGTATAAATAATCATAATAGGAAAGGTTCTTAAAAATAGCAAGGCACCATAAAAAATCAACTAAGACACTGTTAGATGATGCAGAGAAAAATAACATCGTAGTGGTTAGAGTCAGTAAAAAATCTGGAGAGGGCACAAATAGCAGAAAAAAAAAAAAAAAAAAAACTATTCCTGTCATAGCAACAAACTTCCCTGGCAGGGAAAAGGAACCTGAAATATGGATAAGTGAGGCGTACACAGCTCTAATTACTCATGAAAGAAAAATTAGCAAAGTATGTAATAGTCAAGATTCCAGAAATTCAACACTAGATCAGAATGAAAAAGTTAAGAAAAAAAAATTACTTTTGAAGGAAAGGCCGGCAGAATCACAGACGGGTTTTCAAATAAAACTCTTCTATGACTGAGGCCTCGTTATGACTCCTAATCCTTAATAAAATAACCTCTAAACCACACTAACATACCTTGAAGAACGATATTTTGAAATTTATTTAGAGAAAGGAGATGCTCCCATGATCACAGGACATCGGAGGGCTTTCATGAACATCAAGCTAGCACTCCAGAGTGTTCCGACTGATATTCTAAAAAGAGAACACAAGGACTAGAACATCATAATCCACAACAGAATGAATCCACAGGACCAAAGTTAAACAGTGGGGAAATTAGGGAGCCCATCACCCCAAAAGAACATGACAAAAATACCTCAATACTTAACATTTATGACCATGAACTTTAATAGTCTCTATTCACCAATCAAAAGAAACACCCAGAAAGAATGGATCAAGAAATTTGATCTAATATTATGCTCTGTCCAATTAAAACAATGCAATAAATGACTGATAGACTCCAAATCAAAGGATGGAAAACAACCCTCCACTTGACAGGAATGTAGAAAAGCGAGTAGCAAGTTCGTGAGAAAACATTGTGGATTTCAAGCCATGATTGAGGTTGTTTTTTTTTTTTTAATTTTTAATTTTATTAATTTTAATGAGAAAGAAATAACAATGACACACTTTCAAAACAGGTTAGTAGGATAGTTACAATAATTAATACATTGCTATTATTATCTTTATAGTAGCTGTTCAGAGCACAAGATGCAGACATGGCATCCTTTCTAAACACTGTTTGTACAAATATGTCTTCCCACTGAAGTAACAGAAAGTAGCTATATATAGCCCAATAGTCCATTCTTAACCATTCAGCAGAAAAGTCTAACCATGAGGTATAAAAATTAACGCCATATTAACATGCTGAGCTATGAAAGACTCAGGCCAACAACTTCTGACACTGCCAGTTCTGTTGGTAATGACTGACTAACAGAGACAACGAAGGTTAATATAACCACAAAGAGGAAACAATACAAGAGGAACAGATAACAACTGTAAATATATATATATGAAAAATACAAGTGCAGACAATATAAAGCAAATATTAACAGACATGAACAATCTAATAAAATTATGCTAGGGGACATCAATGTCCCACTACTGCAAATAGATAGATCAAGTAGACGAAAATCAGCCATGAGTATGGGAACTGAACCAAGATTTAGAATAAATGGACTTCATAGGCATCTGCAAGGCATGCCACCCCGCAGTATCATAATGTACATTCTTCTCAGCTGCATACAGGGAATTGTGCAAAATAGACCACGTTCTAACTTATAGAACACGCTTAAGTACATGCAAATGCATTAATTATTCCATGGATATCATCAGACCATAATGCAATGAAATTAAAAATCAAAGTCAGAGAAAACAAAATAAATTCATAAACACCTGTAAATTAAAGAACACCCTCCTGAATCACCAGTGTTTCACAAATGAAGTTAAAGAAGAAATGAGACAGTTTCTAAAATTAAGCGATAATGGCAACATAACGTATCAGAACCTATGGGCACAATGAAAGCCAGTCCTACAATGAAGACCCGAAACTCCAACAAAAGAATTATAGATTTAATAAAAACTTAAGTTGTGCACTTGGGTACAAAGGCAATACGCAAAAATCAATCACAAATGACAAACCCACTGAGAGAGAAATCAGGGAAATAATATCTCTAACCGTAGGCACTCTCCAAATGTTAGATGCCTAGAAATGAATATAATGAAGGAAGTAAAAGACTGGTACACTGAAAACTATAATACTCTAAAAAAAAGAGGTTGAAGAGGGCATAAATAAATGGAAAAAGATCCTTGTTCCTCAACAGGAAGGACCAAAATACTGAAAATGGCCATTCTCCCAAACTTTTATACAAATGCAATACATTCCTCATCAGAATTTCAGTAACATATGTCATGGAATGAGAGAAAAAAAATTAAAAATTCATTTGGAATCGGAAGAGACAAAGAATATCAAAGGCCATTCCAGGCGGCATGCACAAGGCAGCGTGCATCACAACCCACACTCTATGTTACAGGACAAAGGTACTATGATAAGAAAAGCATCATAGTGACAGAAAAAATACATACAAAGATCACTGCAATAGTTTAGAAGATGCAGAAACAACTCAGGCTATATTTAGCCAACTTATCTTTGTCTAACTTGTCAAACGCATTCCATGGAAATTCTGGATCACTGGTACTGGGAAAACTCGCCGTCGGCACACCAAGTACTAAAATTAGACCTGTATCTTTCACTATGCATTAAACTAACATCAAAATGGATAAATAATGCAAATATTAAAACAAACGCTCATTCTGTTGGAAGAGAAATTCAGTACAATTCCTGAAGATATGGGTATTAGTAAAGACACCACAACGTCCTGATCTCTAAAATAATCACAATGATGAACAATTCATATATTGCCTTATTAAAAAGCATTCACACAACAAAAGAAACTGCCAATGGAGTGAAAAGACAACCGACGGTGTAGTGAAAAAGTTTTGACAGCTGCTCTTCAGACAGAAGTATTATTTAGAATATATGAAGGGCCAAAAACATAGCTCAGCAGTCTGTGCACCTGACTAGCAAGCATAAGAACCCAGATTTAATTTCCAGCATGGGTGCACAAAGTGCACCACAGAGAACAGGTATGGTGCTGCATGCCTACAATCCTAGCACAGGGGAAGCTGAGAGCAGGAGGATCGCTATGAGCCCAAGCTGCATAGTGAGTCCCCGCACCAAATTCATAGAATATATAAACAACACAACAACATCAGACGCCCCAAATGTGCATACCCAATCCAAAAACCATGTGGAATAGACAATTCTCAGATGAAGTAGAAATGAGAAATAAATATACAAAACATATGTTTAACATCCTTGGTGATTTGAGAATGCAAATTAAAACAATATTGAGATTCCTTCTCAGTCCAGAAAGGATAGCTATTGTTAAGAAATCAACCAATTTCAACTGTTCTTTTGGCTGTCGGGAAAAAGGAATCCTTTCTGTGTGGTTCATGGGGATTTAGACTGGTGAAACCACTGTGAAAGTCAGTGTGGATTTTCCTCAAAAATCTCGAATCAGAGGTTCATTTAAACCAAGTGTTCTTCTTGGAAGCTTCTCAAAAGAGCTGAAAATGTCAGACCAGAGTGATATACAACATCCATGTTGGTAGCGGCACAGTTTGTAACAAGCAAATTTTGGAAAGAGTCCAAATGTCCAGGAACTGGTAGATGCATAGAGAAGGTGTGCTTGGGGGCAGAGGGTGTGCGTGTTTGAGTGTGTGTGCGTGTGTGCATGTGTTTGAGTGTGTGTGTGTGTGTGGTGTATGCTGTGTTTTAATACCATTAACTTCTACTCTGCCATAAAGAAATACAAGTTTGAGACATTTCTATCAATACATCTTGAGAAAATACACAAGTGAAACAGCAGGGCATGGATGTATTCACGCTGCGTTGTCTCTCTGGTGTGAAAAGCCAAAAGTATAAGTAGAACCAAAATGTGTAAGTACTGTAAATTAGGGGGAAAAGTTCAAAAGACGAGGGGAGCAAAGGGATAATGAGGAGAAAAGTTTTAAAAAATGAGAAAGGAAGAAAAAATGGAGATAAATATTTTGTAGATGTGAGCAGGATTTAACAAGCAGGTAGGGATGATGTCTGCATCCTGCGTGCTGAATAACTATGACGAGGACAACAATATGCATTGTATCAATTACTGGGAATGTACTACTGACATGTTTTGAAACTGTCACATTGTTATTTCTTATTAAAAGTAATAAAAGGGTAAGGAAGTGGGGAAAAAGAATCAAGTTGTATCATGTACAAGTGCAAATTCTGTCTGATGAACATGAATATATATATATGTATATACCACACGTATATATGTATATACTAATTATATTATATAATACATGCATATATTATGTATGTATATATAATACATGTATATGCATATATAATATATCAATGAAATCTTACAGGATAATGGTACTGATGATTTCTACGGGCCTACTGAAAGGAAAAGTTAACACTTAATACATTTACTCCTCTTTTATTTTTTGATCAATTTTTCAGGCTCATATCTCTTAATGTGAATAACCAATTTAAAGGCTACAATACGTAATATAACAGCCATTGTTTATTTTCTATCATTTTGAATGAAATACTATGCCATTTCTAAAGTGTTTTTAACTACTTTTTACTTTCTTTAGATATACAAAATAAATAAAATTATAGTTGGAAATAATAAATGTGAGCAGGATATGTATTTGTAAAAGCAGAAAGATTCGAATGATTGAAATGCCCTTCAGTGAATGAATGATTAAACAAAGTACAATACATGCCTGTTACAAAACATCCAGAAGTAAAAGGAGAACAAATTTGGACATACAGGCTGATTTTGATTTCTCTTGAGAGAATAAAACTTTGTGAAAAATGACATTCTTAAAGAACTATATCATGATTATATTTCTACAACAATCTGGAAAGGACACTGCTATGGAAATGCAAAATAGTTCGTTGTTTTCCCTAAGTTAGGGCGAGTAGCTGAGAAAGATGAGACTAGGCATTATGGCTGCAAAAACACAACTGCAAGGATATTGTCACAGCAGATCTCTTCTGGTTTGGGGACTCCTTGCTTTCATTTGTTCTTTCAGTTGCCCTAGAAGATCCTGTGTGAAAGCCTTGATGCCACAGTTATGCTGTTGGGAACACCGCAACTCTTGAGAGGTGGAGCCTAGCGGAAAGTCCTCGCAGCGTTGGAGGTGGGACCTCAAGAGGATGTTGGGCTCCAGTCTCTTCCTCTTCCTCTTTTTCCTTCTTTTCTCTGGTCCTGAGCTGAGTCAGTTTGTTTCATTTGGTTCTGTTTTGGACACTTTCCAAGCTGCCTCGCTCTCTACTTCTACTGCCCTGTTCCAGGTTCAAAGCAATGGTGCCAGGCAGTAGCACACTGGACCCTCCAAAACCATGAGCTGAACAGACTTTTTCTGTGTGTGACTTAAATGCCTTTGGTATTTGCCACAGTGAGAAAAGGTGTTAACACGGCGATAAACAAAAGAACATACTCCTGAGATAAAATTGTGTAACACCAAATCCATACAAAGGCACTCTGAACAAAGTAAAATTATACACCTCAAAAATCACTTAATTGTATTGCACAGTGAAGCAGTTATCTATGAAGGAACCCTGGACAGTGACATTGGAGATCACTAAATGTTATTTCTCAACTGCCTGTCAATCTATATTTATCTGAATTTTGAAGGTTTGATTTAAAAATTGAAGGTTGCTCTAAAAATAATGTTATATATGTATGTTTCCTTCTTAGCAGACAGTAAATGACTGTAATACACAGAGAAACATTGATGGCTTCTTTCCCTATGACTCACCACTTGCTAAGTTTATTTTTCAAAATCACTGATGAAGTTTTTTGCTTTAAAAAAAATTCTGTGAGCTCCCCCTTTTGTAACTCACATAAACATCTATAAAATTAAAAAAAAAAGTATAGCATAAACTTACAAAACATAATGTATCAATCTTAGCCCCTGTGGGCTCAAGGGTCCACTGCTAGAACACCTTAATCCCTCAGGGTGTATACTTTATGGTTCGCAAATTTAATGAGACAGAGGAAAAAAATCTCAATGGTCTCCTTCAGATCTTGAATTCTAAGGAGGTACTTTGGATTTTTCCACCATAAAAAATGCATAATAAATTTTGATTTACCACTAAACACGAGTTTGCAAACATATTTATGAATCGCATTCTCTGACACATGCAAGAGCCTTATGAAATTGCATATAATTCCCATCCAGTAAGCTAAAGATATAAAAAAGCTTGTTGCAGCTATCTCAAGGACATGTCAGTAGTGAGAAAATTCTTGTGCACATTATCTCCTAAATTAAAATGACTATATCTCCTGGGATCCCAAGATGAGAACACAGGTTCCTGAGATGTGTTTATTCTCATCAAAGCAAATGCAAAGTGACAGGGGCACAGTTCTATTGAGGCTAAAACAAAGGAAACTCAAACTTATGCCTCACCCTATGCACAAGTGTCATGAACATGAATTTATTCCTCATATATTCAACTATTAAAGAGTTCCTTGCAATTGGATATCATTTTTATTCTACAGATGTTGGCCCTGGGGTTGGAAGGTTCCATACTGTGCTTAGGAAGAAACAAATCATGAATTTATCCTTAGTTCTCTCTCAAAGAGCAGATCGTCTACTTTTTGCTGTACTGTAGCACTTCCTGTATGTTTACAAAAATATAAAACAGAAATGAAACAAGAAGCTCCAGGGCCCGGCGGGATGGCTCAGTGGTCTAAAGCGCCTCCTTGGGAAAGCTTGGGTGGCTTCAGGGACCCCAGTTCAATCCCCGGCACCACATGCTGTGTCAGCCCTGCCCTCAGGATGGGCTGAGCTGGCCATAAAAATCAGTGAATAAACAAATAAAGGTTCTGAAACAAGAAAAAAAAAAAAAAAAAAAAAAAAAAAAACAAA